>JAFEMH010005306.1:67500-168911 GCA_022495995.1 Adenophora triphylla var. japonica
AGCAAAGAAATATTTTGATGATTTTGAGAAGAGTGCGATTCCCAGCGTGTTGACATATAATACATTGATTGCTGGAATGTGTGAAATGGGAGAGTTGTGTGAGGCAGGGAGATTGTGGGATGATATGGTGGAGAAGGGATTGGCTCCTAACGCGTTCACGTATAATATGTTAATTAAAGGGTTTTGTAATGTTGGTAATGCCAAGGAAGGGACAAAGGTTTTGGAGGAGATGTTGGAGGATGGGTGTTTGCCAAATAAGTGCACTTACTCTATCTTACTTGTGGGGTTGTGCGACTCTGGTCACGACACAGAAGTCTTCAAGGTACTTTCAATGGCAGCTTCAAGTGGACAAGGAATTGATGAAGAATCCTGGAGAGTTTTTATGACCAAGTTAGGTACGGATATTCATAATGAGAAAATTGTTGACAAAAGAGTTTTGACAAATTCCACTTAGATGTCCACCCTTTTTGGAGACATTTATTCTTACCTCTACTGAAATTGCTGAGAGCCTTACTTTGAGTTTTTTGTATCAGTCATATTCTGTATTTCGTATGAAAGTACTGGCTGTTCTCTCTGCTGATATGTATTTGCTTCTCGATGACTTATAAGTATAACGGATTCACAAGTCCAATAATTTACACTTTCCATTGCTCTCTGGAAAGCCTGTTTTCTCATGTTCCTGAGAAAAATGTTGATGGTGCTCAGACGTTGGCTTTGTGAACTTGAATAGCTTTTGGTTGACAGGAAACAATCCTCAGTGAAGTACTTGTGTTGCAATTCTAATATGAGAAAGGAACATACTTGTCCCCAAATTGGAATAAATCTGAAGTCAAAGACAAACTTTTTTCTCTGCAGATTTGTGAAAGCTTCCGAGGGGATTCTGATGACAAGGGCAATATTGTAACTTTGGGAGTTTCTTCAGAATACATCCATTTTCTTTGGTCTACAAGCACCTTGTTTGTGCAATTCCAGAAACGTGAATGACAGTAAACCGTTCTATCGGATGAATCTGCCATTTTTCAAGTAGAAACTATTTTCCAGTGTCAGGATTAAGCAATCCATCGCTCAGGTACTTATTACATTTTTTCTTGTATCTTGAAATTATTGCATTACTCAGGAACCCGGGCTATATAATGCAATGGTTGAAGTTGCACATATGGCCACATAATTTGACCAATGCATGACTCGAGTATTGGACCTTGTTGAGTTACAAGCAATGCCAAACCTTTCTTATGTATGGCCTTTTGGCCTATATGCTGCTGCCTTATTGTTCGATTCTTCAGTCTTCATATCATCAGTAGTTAACTTTTGACATTATCGGTTGCTGTGCAATTAATCAGAATGTTCTTCAAACTTTCTTCCGACAATTACCAGGTATGTGAATATAATCCTGTTATTCAGACGATGAAAAATCACGATGCTCCCTCTCCCATTTCCCTATTGAAAACCAACATGAGACAATATCCAATTATTATTTTACAAACATTAATCATGGCTTAGACGATAAATTTTCAATCGTTGTTAGAAGATTGAGTAAACTATCAATAGCAACTTTTATAAATTCACAAGAACAAGGACATTCTTATAAATTATTTTTGGGAGAATATTTTCAGTGACCTCTCTTGACTGCCTTTGTTGTACAAATACGTTTATAAAACTCTTTTCACATATGGATTTATGACAATGATTACCATGTTTCTAAATGGCATTTAAAATAATTAGGTTAAAAACATTAATTTCACTTTTTCAACACTTTATTATCCATATTATAATTCTTAGCATAATAAAAATGTATTATTAGGATATTGAGAAAAAATAAGAATATAATTTTAATGAATAATAATTGATGTATTAAATAAACAAATTTTGTAGTATAAATGATCCCACAATTATGGTAAATAAATGATCAACTTACCAAAATTAATTATGGTGTAGTACTAGGGGTGATGGCCAAAATGGGCTCAAATCCGTGGGAGGTCCGCACTGACCCTGGCTCGCAGCCCGTTTGGCCCGGACCTGTCCAGCCCGCGGCCTGTAACCTTTTCCATCCCGCTTTGCATACGGGATGGGCTTGGATCAAGGAGATCCGCACGGACCGGGCTTTGGCCCGCGGGTCAGAAGTCCCGTTTGGTCTGTGGCCCGTTTGGCCCGGTATCAAATAGGTCCGCATGGACCTATTTGTCAAACAAGTCCGCACGGATCAGTTTGTGTAAATATCTAAAATGTCCTCAAAGCCCTAAACCCTAAGATATATGATAAATGGTTTAGGGTATAAGGTATATGATAAATGATTTATGGTATATGATATATATATATATATATATATATATATACTAGTACATATGCCCGTGTCCAAGGACACGTGTATGATTTTTTTATTTTTTTTTCAAATTAATTTTTTTTTTAATTTAAAAAAAATTAAAAAAATCAGTTACTTAATTAATTTAAGTAAACCCTCCTAAAGCCCACTCTTAGCCCAAACCCAAAGTCTTAGCCCAAACCCAAAGTCTTAGCACAAATTAAGGGCAAAATAGGAAACAGACTAAATAGTGAGGGCAAAATAGGGAAAAACCCCTCCGGAACTGTTCATAGAACTGTTCACGGAGGGGTTTAATTTATACTATAGATATATATATATATATGGACGGTACCCGGGAGTATTTTATTAATCACAAAAACATATAAAGTCGTACTAGAGGGGGATAACCATTCACCATAGTGAATTGAAGCCTAAACCTCGACCTATCGATTACAATTTTGTCACCTATCAAACTAGGCCTATCTCTATAAAAAAGAAACAAACTATTCATCTATTACAAAATGAATCTATCAATCTAGGCCTATCTTCTATAAGTACACACACTATAGTGATCCTTATGCAAAGCTTCGCTAACTTCTTTTGGAATTCTTTGTGTATTCCTATCCATTCTCCTCTCTTTATGCTTGTGGGCTTCATTTGCAAGTCTATCCGCTACCCCATTTCCTTCTCTATATACATGTTTTATTTCCCAATATCCACATAAATGTTTGCAATCCTTGAGTTCATAAGAGAAAGTCCAAGGGCCATCATATTTCTTTTGCAAAACATCCGCTGCCACCATGGAATCTGATTCCACACAAACTCTCTGCAAATTCAGTTGATGGCACATCTTTAAGCCATCCTTCAATGCTAATATCTCCCCTTTCATGTTAGTGCGTTGTCCATAAAAATTGGAAAAGGCAACCACCATTTCAACTCTATCATCTCTGATTATACCACCATCAGTGCATGTATTGTTCCTAGCTGATCCATCAGTATTCAGCTTATACGCATCCTTCCCAGGTAATTCCCATCTCACAGCCTTCACCACTTTGAATTTTGGAGGTTTCAAGGACACATTAAGCTGTCTCAAAGTGTATATATCATTTGTTTTATGCTCAGATTTAGGCAGAAATGGGGAGCACATCTCCTGTAAACATATCCTTACTTGTTTCATAATCTCTTGCACAACCATAGGATTTCCTTCATACTTCATCTTACATCTGCTCTTCCATATTTCCCAACATCCAAACAGCATAATCCCTTTTTTTACCAAATCAATTTGTGATCTATTTGAGCTTTTGAGCGTCCAAGTATCCCAGAGCTGCTCCAAGGAGGAATAATTGCCTGTTCTCCCAAAAATAGTAGCAAAGTACTTCCAAACAGCTTTAGCTACTTCAGAATGCAACAACAAGTGCTGAATGGATTCCTGCTGAGGGTTGGCAAGGCAACACACACATCTAGACACCATATTGTACCCTCTGCTTTGAAGTTTGACATCCACAGGAAGCCCATTTCCCATTACTCTCCACCAAAAACAACTCACCTTTGTGGGAGTACATTTATGCCAAATTTTCCCACCCCATCTAACCACATCATTTTTATCCCTAATGAGCTCACACCAGGCTTTTGTTTCAAAGATTCCTGACATTGTCAACTTGAATCTCAGAAAATCAGGGCTGTTGTCTGTTAACTTGACTCTCTTTATACCTTCATGAAATTGTTGAGGGATTAAAGGCAGCATGTTCTGAATCTGATCAAAACCTTTCTTCACTGTTAAGCTGGAATCTGAGGTCCCACATAACACATTGCCACACCAGTTAGAGTTCCAAAAACTCACTTTACCTTCTCCAATCTCCCAAATACAGTGTTGATCCATCTCAGGCATGATCTTAACTACAGAATTCCATATATGAGATGAGACAGTTGACTTTCTCCCACCAAACTTGTCTCCAACAAATTGGGACCATAAGGTTTTACCTTGTAAAGCTGACCAAGCAAGTTTAGCCATGAGGGCTTCATTCACATCTTCTAATCTCCTTATTCCCAAACCTCCTTCTGCTTTGGGTCTACAAATTTTCCTCCAGGCAATCCAATGAGTATTCTCTTCATTCCCATTATTCCATAGGAACGCTGAATACAGACTGTTGAGTTGGGAAACCACTTTCTTAGGAAGTTTAAGCACACCCATATTATATATAGGAATACTATTCAGAACAGCATTTAGCAAAGTTAATTTCCCACCCATACTCAATAATTTTGATTTCCACCTCCCTATTCTTTTTGTTACTGCCTTCTCCAAATGAATTAAGTATTCTCTCTTCATTCTACCCTTGAACAGAGGGACTCCAAGGTATTTGAGGGGAAATGAGCCTTGTGACATCCAGACCACCTTGCAATTTGCCCTTTATCTCTTCTACTTACATAATCAGCAGTGAAGAACCCACTCTTTTCTAAATTGACCAGCTGCCCTGATGATCTCTCATAGCTGTGTAAAACCTGTCTCAATCCCTCTATGGACCTTTGTTTGCCATTGCAGAATAGGACCATATCATCAGTATATAATAAATGTGTTATTGGACTGCCTCCCCTACCATGATTAAACAGTTTGAATCTCCCTTGTTGAACATCTTTTTTCAGATTGAGGGACAGAATTTCTTGAGCTAGAATAAAGAGTAAAGGGGAGAGGGGATCCCCTTGTCTAACTCCTCTAGTAGACTCAAAGTATCCATAAGATTCTCCTTCAATTCTCATAGAGTATCTATTGCCTCTCAAGATCCTCCCAATCAAATCTCTACTTCTATCATCAAACCCCAGGGCAGCCAAAGCTTTAAGCAAAAAATCCCAAACTCTGTCATAAGCCTTGGACATATCCAATTTAAACACCACATTATGACCTGCCACCCTCCTATCGATTCTGTGTACCATCTCATGAGCAAGAGCCACATTCTCTTGAATACTCCTACCTCTCACAAAACCTGCTTGTTCTGGGGATATAACATCAGGTAAGAAGGTAGCCAATCTCAAAGTCACTATCTTCGATTGCAATTTACTGAAAAAAGTGCATAAACTTATTGGCCTTAAGTCTTTGAAATCTTCAGGTTTATCGACTTTTGGGATTAGAACAATCACATTTGAGGAGAACCCCTTGTGCATATCTTGTCCCTCAAAAAATTCCTTTGTGGCAGCAATCACAGTGTCTTTGATAATGTCCCAACAACCTTGGAAAAAATTCCCAGTAAAACCATCACATCCAGGGGCACTATTGGGATTTAAGGACTTAATAGCTGACCAAATCTCCTCCTCCTCAGGGACTGTGTATAACAGTCTGTTCATCTCAACTGTGACCTTAGGAACAATGTTTTTAAACAAATCTTCCTCAATACTCTGATGCTCTGATGAAAACATATTTGCATAATACATAGCTGCAAGATCCCCTATCTCCTGTTCCTCTTCACACCAAGTTCCATCCACAAGTTTAATTCTTATTTTGTTCATTCTCTTTATTTCTTTAATGCAAGCATGAAAAGAAGAGCTATTTCTGTCACCTTCCTTTAACCACAGTTGCCTGGAATTCTGCTGTTTCATATCCATGTCCCATCTCAGCACATTACTATCCTCCAATCTAATAATTTCATCTTGAAGAGCAGTCATTTTCTTCCTAATGTCTCCAAATACATTCCAATTCCGCATCTTTAGAGCTTTCCTGGTTGCATATAATCTTCTGTGTAATAAAGTCATTGCTGATCCTTCAAAGTGAGTGGATTCCTACACCTGAGTTACAAACTGAAGGAAAGTAGGATGTTCCAACCACATTTTTTGAAATCTAAACACACTCTTTGGTTTAGGAGAATCTTTCAACTTTATTAACAGAGGAGCATGATCTGAATCTAACCTGGCCAAATGAGTGACTTTTAACTGCCCATGCCATGATTTATCACAAAATCCCCATTTACCAACACCCTGTCCAGTCTCTGCCATATTCTAGTCAAATCATCGTGATTGTTACTCCATGTAAACAAACTCCCTTCATGACCCACATCAACCAATTCAGCAGCTGTTATGAATCTATTAAATTCATCTATAGCACCATGATCCCAGCCATTACCTCCCACCTTCTCAGTAATGTGGAGATTACATTAAAATCTCCACCAACCACCCAAGCTTCTTGGCATCCTTGTTGAGCTTGAATCAAATCATTCCATAAAATCCTCCTTTCAATTCTTTCTACACTAGCATAGACAATAGTGACCAAACCAGTCATATCAGAACCTGCACCTACCCTTACGTCAGAAACTGCTTGGTTACTTGAATAACATCTACCTGGATCCCCTCCTGCCATAAGAGCCATATATGGTTGTTAATTGGTTCCCCATGAGATGAATGCTTGAATTTCAACTTTTTTGCCACTTTTCCCAGCCTTCTGCCTTGTCCCTTTGGTTCCAATATAGCTACCATCCATGGTTTATGCTGTTGAATCATAAAAGCCAAATAATCCATGGTATTCTGATTATTTATTCCCATTGCATTCCATATAAGCACAACCATTAATCACAAATTTTTTGTCTTACCCAACCCTTTTGATCTACCCTTCTTTGACTGAAGTTAGATCTATTCACTTTTTTCTTCTCCTTTTGTTGACTTTTATTCTTCCTTAGCATGTTCTCTTTAGCCTTCCTTGTGATTGGAATTTGATACTCTTCATCCTCTTCCTCCAATTGATGTTTCTCATTACTATCACTTTCCATATCTGATATGCCATAGTCAATTTCTGCATCATTTTCCTTCCTTTCTGTACTCCCTTCTCCTTCCTCTGATAACAACCCAAAAATGTTGTCAGTTTGCCAAGAGATTTCTTTGTTCAAAGTACAAAATAGAGGGTAGCTATCTTTCGGGTAGGCTTTGTTGAGATCTGTGAAGTCTACACGCATTCGCCACTTCCCTTTATGTTTCTTGACCATCACAACGTTGGCTAACCAAACAAGGTAGATTGCTTCCCAGATGATTCCAGCACTTAGCAATTTTTGCACCTCTTCCTTGATAGTATTTTCCTTGTCTTTGGCAAAAATTCTCCTTGTTTGTTTGATAGGTCTAGCAGACGGGTCGACTTCCAACTTGTGGAGAGCTATCTCTTCTTTTATCCCTCTCATATCTTCGACCTTCCAGGTAAAGACATCCAAATTATTTTTTTAGAAGGGCGATGACTTCCTCCCTTTCTTCCGGGGAGAGTTGGCTCCCAATTTTTATTTTCTGCTCTGGATAGTTGGTATTAAATATGATTTCCTCTAGCTCGTCCACGGGCTCCATTTCTGGACCGTCTCGAAATTGTAAAGTTTCGATTTCTCTAAGCCTTTTCTACCTTCAACAACAACAACAAAGCCTTAGTCCCAAAATAATTTGGGGTCGGCTAACATGAATCCTCATATGTCATCGTGAAAAAAGGTTGTTGAAAAAAAATTAAAAAAAATTAATAATAATAAATAAATTAAAAAAAATAAAAAAATAAATAATAATAATAATAATAAATAAAAAATAAAAAATAAAAAATAAAAATCAACCCCCCACATGGATTTTTGCCCTCTACTCCGGCCTCTTCAACACCATACTTTCATCCACTCCAAGTAAACTCATATCATTTTCAATTACTCTAATCCAAGTTTGTTTGGGTCTTCCCCTACCCCTCGCCATTTTATCATTTCTCCACTGATCCGGCCTCCTAACCGGTGCATCACTCGGTCTCCTTCTCACATGTCCAAACCACCTTAGACGATTTTCCCTCATTTTATCCTCAATGGGCGTAACTCCTACTTTACCTCTGATCACCTCATTTCCCAATCGATCCTTTCTTGTATGACCGCACATCCATCGAAGCATACGCATCTCCGCCACATTCATCTTATGCACGTCACACTGTTTCACGGCCCAACATTCGGTGCCGTAAAGCAATGCCAGCCTAATTGCCGTGCGGTAGAATTTTCCTTTAATCTATTGGGCATGCCGCGATCACATAGAAACCCTGTGGCACTCTTCCACTTCAACCAACCTGCTTTAATCCTATGAGCCACATCTCCATCTAATTCTCCATCCTTTTGGATAATGGATCCAAGATAGCGAAAAAACTCAGAAGCTTGGATAATATTTCCATCAAATGTGACCGCCCCTGCCTCCCTACTTTCAACTCTGCTAAACTTACACTCCAAATATTCAGTCTTGCTTCTGCTTAATCGAAAACCTCGAGATTCCAAAGTGTCTCCACAACTCCAATTTACTTTCCACACCCTCTCTTGTCTCATCAATCAGCACAATATCATCTGCGAACAACATACACTTTGGTATATCATCTTGAATTGACCTTGTCAATTCGTCCATTATCAAAGCAAAAAGAAATGGGCTAAGTGCGGAACCTTGATGCACTCCAATCTTTATAGGGAACTCTTCAGTCTTCCCAACACTAGTCTGTACACAAGTACTAACTCCATTATACATGTCCTTGATAATATCAATATATTTCTTTGAAACACCCTTCTTTGTTAATGCCCACCAAAGTACCTCTCTTGGCACTTTATCATACGCATTCTCCAAATCAATGAAAACCATATGCAAATCTTTCTTTTGATCCCGATATTTCTCCATGGTTTGTCTCATAAGATATATTGCCTCCATAGTCGATCTTCCCGGCATAAACCCAAATTGATTCTCCGAAATATCCACAATTTTTCTCAGCCTTTGTGCAATCACTCTTTCCCAAAGTTTCATAGTATGGCTCATTAGTTTGATCCCCCGATAGTTGGCACAATCTTGGACATCACCTTTGTTCTTATACAAAGGGATCAGAGTACTCTTCCGCCACTCCAATGGCATTGTGTTAACTCTCCATATCTTGTTAAATAGAGTTGTTAACCAATCTATTCCCCTCTCCCCGAAACATCTCCAAACCTCAATTGGTATACCATCCGGTCCTACAGCTATCTTCAATCTCATCTTTTTCATTGCCATTTCCACTTCACTCTTTTGAATTCTCCGCATAAAATCTCGATTAACCATACTCGAAGAGATATTTAAATCTCCAATATCCTGCTCTTGACCGCCATTGAACAAGGTATCAAAGTACGAACTCCATCTATCTTTTATCTCTTTATCCTCGACTAGAACTCTTTGGTCTACATCCTTCACACATTTAACCATCCCAATATCTCGTGTCCTCTTATCCCTCATACGAGCGAGTCTGTAGATGTCCTTTTTCCCTTCTTTTGTATCCAACTTATCATAAAGTTTCTGATTCACCTTTGCTCTTGCGTCTCTTACTGTTTTCTTAGCATCTCTTCTAGCTTCCTTATATTTCTCATATTTCTCGTCGCTCCTACATTTTCCCAATTATTTGTAGCATTCTCGCTTGCCCTTTATTGCTTGTTTTACTTCCTCGTTCCACCATGATGCGTCCTTACTTGGTGGCCCATTTTCTCTAGATTCTCCAAGGACTTCTTTCGCCACCTCCTTTATGGTATGTACCATCTTAGTCCAAATCGAATCTATATCCATATCCTCCATATTATCCGACCAAATACCGGTATCGACCATCTTAGCTACAAATTTCTGCTGATTCTCCCCTTGAAGTCTCCACCACTTGATTCTAGGGTCTACCTGTGGTTTTCTCTTCCTCGAAATTCTCTTCGAAAATCAAGTACCACCATTCTATGTTGAGTTGCTGTGCTCTCACCCGGAATAACCTTGCAATCTGTATAACTCTTTCTACAAGTATTTCTTACTAAGAAGAAGTCAATCTGACTGGCATTACCTCCACTCCTATAGGACACCAAGTGAGATTCTCTCTTCTTGAACCAAGTGTTCATTATACTCAAGTCATATGCCAACGCAAAGTCCAAGATACTATTTCCTGTTTCATTCCTCTCCCCAAAACCAAAATCTCCATGTATGCTCTCAAAGCCATGTCGACTAGACCCCACATGCCCGTTCAGATCACCACCAATCACTAATTTCTCACCACTAGGTACTCGTTGCACTACCTCCTCCAAATCTTCCCAGAACACTTGTTTAATAGATGCATCTAACCCTACTTGTGGTGCATAGGCGGAAATAATAGTTATAATCTCATCACGTATTACCAGTTTAATGCCCATAATTCGATCACTCTTCCTATACACTTCCACCACATCATTAATATACTCCTTATCAATAATGATACCCACTCCATTTCTACCCTTATCCTTTCCTGAGTACCAAAGCTTAAAACCCCAAGGTGATATTTCTTTTGCTTTCTCTCCAACCCACTAAGTTTCCTGTAGACACATTATGTGAATCTTCCTCCTCCTCATAACTTTCACCACCTCTGCTGATCTCCCTGTCAAGGATCCAATGTTCCAAGTTTCAAAGCGCATCCCACTACCCTTACACCTACCATGGACTAGCTTCTTTACCCGCACTCGTCCGCAATGCGGGAACCCTTGCATATTTGACACCACCCCCGGGCGAAGAGATGGCGCGTCGCTTCCGGGCGACGACCTAGCAACCTTTAATTTCTAGATCTTCCATCTTCACTAGTTCGTCTACGTTACGTCTGGCAGCTTTCCTTGTCTCAAGTCAGGGTTGACCCGCCGATTTCTGGCCGCTGACGAGATGAGGGCCTATATCCATCCGAGACGGACAAAACCGTTTCATTGTTTTCATGGACATTTAGAATCATGGGGTCCTCTTCCTCATCTTCTGTTTCGAAAATTTGATTTAGCCTAGAACTGGTGCGGGTAGTCTTTACAGACTTAGAGATTTTCATATTTTCCTCTGACATGTCCACCTCCACCTTTCTTGATGTTCCTCGTTACATTCTCCAAGATGTCTTTAGGGGTTGCCCTCACGCATCCAACTCCAGCACAAGTAGGGAATTTAACTCGTTGGTAAGGGAGGGAGGCGACCAACCCAAGTTTTCCTTGACTTGGAATGCCTAGGAAGGCGTGGTAGTCACTTGCCAGATCCATGACCACAAATGTTACAGTGGCCTCTGCTCGGAAGCGGTGTTCTCCCACTTCCAGCAATAAGTCAATCGTCCCCATGGTGCTGACTTTGTGGTTGGTGAAGCCTTCTAGTCTTCCAGAGTATGGCTTCAGCATATTATCCTTCGGATTCATCTTATGGAAGGTGGAATAATACAGAATGTCTCGGGAGGCCCCCGAGTCTATGAGGAGTATCTTTGATTCATAGTTATCAATTCTCCCTTTGATTACCAAGGGTTGTTTACGAGCCGCGCGACTTCCGGCTAGTTCATTAGGGGAGAAACTGATGACTTCCTCTTCCTTATGAATCCAGGCGGGGATGTGATAGACCTTACTTAGCTCATGGATCTGGTCTTTTAATTTCTTGTTGGAGACAGTCTCCTCCCTTATAACATGGAGCTTGGCCCTAGGAGGCCTGTCCTCCCTTTCATCTTCTTTGTCCTCATCATCGTCATCCTTTCTTCTCCGCTTGTTATCTTTTCTCATAACGTAGCGGTCAAGCTTTCTCTCGTCTACCCATCTCTGGATCATTCTCTTGAGGGAGATGCAATTCTATGTGTCGCCGTGGTCCTTGTGGAAGGCACAGTACTTGGAGCTGTCACATGTGTACTTTGTTCTTTCATCAAGTGGACGGGTGTTCGGTAAATTCACCAACTGCATGATCTCTGCTATAGGTTTGGTGAGGGGGAGTAAAAACCTCGGTTTTTTCAGTAGCTCGAGTTCTATTCTTTCCCTTGTAGCCACTTCCACTGGAAGCCTGGTGGGTGCCGGGTGCCAGCTGCCTCTGCTTCTAGTTTCTCGGACCTCTTCTTACTTTTCTCTTCTGCCATGGCTATGACGTAAGCCACATCGTATAGATCGAACTTTGACTTAGGCTCTCTGGCAGAAAGCTCATAGATCAGCTGCCCGGATCTCAATCCGGAATTAAAGCAAACAATCACCTCCCGGTCTGTGAGACTTTCCTCTACTTGGTCTGCCATGGCTCTGAGTCGATTGTACTAACTCAGAGTTATCTCATTCTTCTCTTGCTCAATGTTAGCAAGATCTGTCAATCGTTTCTTTCTTTTCCCTGTTGTGGCAAAGTGATCCAGGAACCTCCTCCTCATGATTTTCCACCTATTGATGCTTCCCTTTTTTTGCTCACGAAACCAGGGCAAGGCTGTTCCGGAGAAGATACTCGTGAAAGCTTTGCAGAGTATATCATCTGCCTTGGTGAGGAGGGCCATGGTGGATTCAAAACTTTGCACATGGTCCCGTGCATCTGTAACTCCCGCATACTTTTCAAAATTTGGGATTTTAAGAGCAGGGGTAGGAAGTAGATCATTAATTCCCTGGGAGAAAGGACGAGTGGCACTGATATCATCATCATCCACTTCTTTTCTCCCCATTTTCATTCCATCTATTCTTTTTTTCAAGGGTAGTATATCTCTGACATCGATCATTGAGCTGTAATGAGAGCTACGGTGGGTACTTTCTTTCTTTCTGTGCCCGTTCACTCTACTGTGTTCCTCACGCTCCTGGTGATTATCCCTATGCCCGGATGGTGTTCTGTCCCTTCTAGGTGCCATTTCAGGATGAGGAGATGATCTGTGTGATGAGGAGGACTCCTAGGCCGAGGAGGGCTCCTTGGACGAGGAGGGTTCCTAGGCCGAGGAGGGGTTATTTGCCTTGCATGATTGGGCCTTGCTCTCAAGTCAGCAAAATTAACCTCCTGCTCTCTTTAGTGGTTCAAATGACTTCTCAAGTCTACTTCGTTTCTCACGTTACCATGCCCGTTTGGCCTATGACGAGGAGGGACATCTTGGGGGGTTTCGCTTAGATCTACCAGCAATGCCATGATGAGGGGGATGTTGACCACGAGGAAGATTTTCTCTATTCCTCTGACTACCACACTTGTTAACATGACTTTCCCCTCCAAGGGAATTTCCAGTCATCGTTGGCCTCATGAACTCAGCCAAGGAATGCTCAGGATCCAACTGTAACAAGGCATTTTGAGTTTCATAAATGCGTTGTAAAGTTTCCATTTGTTGGTGCAAAAGTGTTTTGCGATCAATCTGTTGGGGGGGAACCCCAGTTCCCCCCTGGGCAGCATTCCTCGTCGTCTGGCTACCGGCAGGCTACCGGCAGGCCTTTCTCGGTGCCGACGACGAGGAGGGTTAGGCATTACTACCGCGGTCACCGGCTGTCCCCTAGAACACAGATTCATTTCTAGGGGCGGCAGTCCGTCAATCAGCGGTGGAGGAGGTGGCAGTTCCCTATTGGTAAGAGGAAAAGTAGTCCTAGTGTTACCATGAGTCTCCTCAACATGAATATTATCCGAATCAGGAGTAATACTAGCAGTGTGTCCGTCTTTCGTTAGGATTAGGAGAGTGGAACAAAATTTTCAAGCTATTCAATGGATAATACGAATCGTTTCTCGGCAATGGAACCAAACTGATGTTGCCAAAAACGTTCGGATCAGCCCAAATCCAGCGGCAGGTTGTATCCTGGATGATTGAATAGCCTGAAAAAGAAGAACAATCACGTAAACTAAGACGGGGCTTCACCGGCGATGACCCTCCGGCATGAGAGTAAGTATTTGTATTTAAAGAGAGAAATCAATTGACAAGAGTTTAGAGTCAAAAGATAGATTACCCAAATAATGTGAATTATGGCTTGTATTTATAGGCATAGCATTGTAGAATCCATGTTGAATGGGAATTCGTGTGTGAGGAGGTTATAATCCTAAAGGGATTATAACTGCTCACAGTCCTTATTTGAGTAGGATTAGATAATATATTCTGCACGGACGCCTTGGAGGAGAGCTCCTCGGCAAGTGATGCTTGGTCGGCCTAAGTTGATGCCGAGTAAGTGAGTGATAAGGATAGGGAAACCCATTTCCTAACTTTGTTGATAACCGAGGAGGCGTTCCTCGTCATTTGATGAGACCTAGGTCGGCCTTGCCGGATGCCTTGCTCGGCATATGAGATTATGCCTCATCGGCATATATACTTGCTGCGCCTTAGTCATTATACGCTCTGCTATGTCTAGGTCGACATAGTGGGAATGACGAGGAGGAATGACGAGCAAAGGTAAGGAAGACCCACTCCCTTTGTCGTAATTGAGACTTATATGAATTATATTTTGGGCCCAATCCATTGGGCCTTGCCCGACCATAACCCACTTTTTTTTTTTTTGATGAAAAGGGCAATGCCCCCTATATTTTATTGAAAATTAAAAAGTACAATAAATAAAAGAAAAACCATAAAATAAAATAAATAAAAAGGTCAATCAAATTGCCTTTTAGGAATCCAAGGCCTTTTAGGCTTGAGGTTTTTTGATTTAGCTTTCGATCCAGATTTTCCTCGTTTTCCTTTAACCTTTTGAAAGCCATCTTCTTCATCGTAATAATCTTCAAAATTATCGCAGTCAGCCATTGGAGCCTACAGGTCAACATGAACTCCTCCAACAAAACCCCCATAAGTGCGAGCATCATGATATGCCGAAGGAGAAATAGCAGAAAGACCGCCTTCTGGTTCAGAATCGCATTTTTCCCGAATAGTAAGAGCTTCTTTGAGATTTTTTGGGTTTATAAATTCGGGATTAAATTATTTAGGATTTGGCATACGAGCAGTAGAGGAACGTAAGTTAGGATCTGATGAAGCTTGAATTTGTCTAACCTTTTCCCGATCGAGATTTAGGGCTTCACTATCCAAAGCAGGAGCCGTCATAGGGATGGATGGTGAGGCCGTAGACCCCTTTTGATTGGCCAAAGCCCCCAACTGCACTCTAAGCGCAGCAGTAGCTACCAGAGTTTCATTGCCTGTATTTATCTCAACAATAGCTGTGTCATTCAAGACTACCAATTCTTCACCTTGAGTGTCAACCGACTCATTATGGGTATCTATATCTTCACAACCATTTTCGGCTGACCGCTCGATAGAATGAACAATCCCCCCATCGAGATCAACAAACTCAGTTTCTTTAGATTTATCTGCTTGAGATGCCCCCTTGATAGGCTTAACATTCCCAATTGACGAAGAAGGATCTTTCACTTTAGCTTTTTCAACATAAATCATTTTCTTTCCCACATTGACATCCTTCGTTAGACCACCAGTATTTACCTCTTCCGGAGTATCTTTTGCAGCCGTGTGACCCTCATTCAGCACCTCCTCACTACCTCCTTTAACTTCAGCCCCATTCTTCTTATTTGGCTTCTTAGGATGAAGGTAGAAACACTCATTCAGATCATGGCCTAACTTATAGCAGTGCTTACAATAGCTTGGTAGGTTATCAAACTCTAAAGGCTGCCAAAAACTTGAAAAATCATCTCCGCAATCAATGAAAACTCTAGACGGAAGTTTCTTCAAAAGATCAACTTGAACAAGAACTTTAGCCACACTAGGTTTTGATAAGTTACAAGTTCTTGATCTATTGCTAGCGGCTCCCCAAATATATTGGCAATAGAAAATAAACATACCTTGTTAAACATATGGATTGGGAGGCCGGGTAATCCAACCCAAACAGGAAATAATAAAGACTCCTTATCCGGCTTCCAAGAAGGCGACCAACGGAATACACGCATAGGAAAATGTCCAAGATGCCATTGTTCTTTTGCCCAAAGTCTATTGAAATCTCCCTCATGCACAATCTGAATAAGAATATGTTTAGGATCAATATGACCCAATTTAAAATCTGCCTTCAGTCCAAACTTCAAGAAATGCTGCCTTGTAACTTCCATTGATGGCCGACCATGAGAAAATTTTCTAACCAAGGTGTATTTGAATGGCTGGGCTAAAACATTGATCATATCTTTCGAAACCTTCAAGCATGGCTCACCTTTGTGGGTAGAACTAGGAATGGTAGTAAGCGGCGGAGCATGTGATACATGAGCAGCCAAACCCTTCACAACAGACGCAAAAGACTTTGCAGCAGTAGGAGATGACGGCTGGGCAAAAGCGGTATTAGGGTTTGAAGGCGGAGGAGGCGTATCTCCCACACAATTCCTATGCGGCGGAACATGAGCAGCAACAGCCCGGCTTGGGCCATGGCCCATAGATGGAGCAAAACCAGACGACGAAGAGGCCATTGGCCGAAGAAAAGAAGGCTGCCGGCGGCAGCAAGGTGAAACCCTAGGAAGAACCTAGAGAGACGAAAATCAGTTTTGATATGTTTAGATTTAACTCCTGGATGTAGTGCAATAGCTGTTATATTCACCCCTTCTTCCTTGAGGCGTCTTGCTAGCTCATCATCTAATTAATTAAATCCGAACAGACAGACCCCTTTTTTAATTTTCCTACTCACTTGCCCGGCCATAACCCACGTTCGTACCTCGGTTTATACTGTTCATATATATATATATATATATATATATATATATATAAATATATAACTTGAGGGGTGCCCGGATGGCAAGACCTTTTTTATGAATAAACTTTCGTTACAAGGTCAAAAAGTTCCCTAATGATTTTCAATCAATAGCATAGTGGAATGACTATTCTAGAACACACTCTTTACAAGAACTCACTATCTCACACACAGAAACACTCTAGGAATGAGAGCTATTCACTATAACTCACTGGTGTTGGATAGAGTGTTGCCAACACATGGGACAACACTGTGGAGCTGTGTTCTAACTTGTGCAAATCTCAACTTCTGGACTGGGTAGATTGAAGCTGTCGAATGCTTGCACTTATATAGGCTCCTAGAACTTGGAGCCTACTCAATCTTGCCAGGAAACCGCCATGAGAGAGAAGTTCCACTTTAGCTTCACCTTCCATGTTTGTAGGGAGACTAGGCCTTCCCTTGCTTCAACGCTTGTACCTCCAAGCTTCTTCAGCCTTGTACACCTTATCTTCAGTCCCTCTATGCAGATAAGCCTCTAACAACTCTTACTTGGTATCCACTTTTACATATAAATGAGGATTTATGTGTAACTTCCTTTTCTAACATATTTGTCACGCCTTGAACAACCACATCATGACCTGTTCAAATACGTTTCCAACAAACTAATAGCAGACATGAAAACAATTAACTATCACTTTGTAATTTATGAATAACATGTAGTAACTATCCTCATTTTAAACTGCCAGCGACGACAACACATGAGGCAACACCACAACACTGGTGTGACATCACATGAGACAACACCAATGGAAACACTGGTGTAACACTAACACATGTAAATGTTATCTCCCCCTCCTTTCCTGATCAGAGTCCCATTTGATTGGCATGCAGTAAGAAATGCCAATTGACACCACTACCAGTAATTGTGCATTCGACTCACTTTGTTTAGTTGTGCTTAGGTGCACCAAGAATGTAACCCTTTTGATATTTAATTTTAACTTTGTTTTTTATTTCAGGTGTAAGAATCTTTGAAGATGTATCTGGTACTAAGGTACTTACTACCATCATAAGCTTCAGGGCTATCTTCATTTTTGTCATTGTTCTGATCTTATTAGTTAATGCCCCCCTCTCTCTCTTACCCGGGGAATGTCCCGTTTCACAGTCAAGTCAGTGTTATGTTGAGTTGTCCAAAATTGTCATTCCTAGATATGCATCATTCCAAGTTATTTTGGATTGATTAGAATCAATCGATTTCTGTTTGCATGTTGGAGTATCCCCTCATGTAAAGAAGATGTAGCTTGACATAATTCTGAAGCCCATTTGCACACTGGCTTGTGATAATTTGAATGGGTTAGTGAACTCGGAGAAACTTTATCATTTCTGTACAATGACCACTTGTTGGGAATGAGAGGAGAAAAAGGGGGTGGGGTGAGGTGTTGGATAAACAAAGTAGTGACTTGTTCTGAAAAAGGACTGGACCTCAAAGCATAATGAAATGGATTGTGAGCAGGGATGTGAACGGGTCGGGTTTTGAGCTTGAGGTTTATCGAAACCGACCCACATCTAACCACCAGTAATCAGAAGAGAATTGTTATACGCCCCTGCATTATTACTTACCTCGCAATGCTATTGTAACAAAAATGCCATTAAATGAAATGACAATATTAACCCTTATACATTCCAATTGAATTTCCTCGGCGTAGGAGAAGCAGAAGCTGTAGTGTGGCCGCCATTTACTGAGAAAATGGTTGAGAGCAGATCTTGGTAAGATCTGTTTAGGCGAATCTACGATAGTGAAACAACATGAGAAGTATATGTGTGTTTTCGCAGTGAGAGAAACCGTGGTGGAGAAAATGAGACCGGAGTTTGGAGTGTGGTGGTGATTGTTGAAGATGACACATATATGGAGTATAGAGAGAGCTGCCAGAATTTCAGAGAACAGAGGGTGATTGTCGGAGTTTGAACAGATGCAGGATTTTTAGAGTGATCGAAATGGTTGATCATGTGAGAAACGGCGCAGAAGAGGGTTGAATCTGGGGATGGAGAAGTGAGAACATGGATCCAGTGAAGAAGATGCTCGGCCGGAGACTAGGGCTAAATTTGGAGATGGTGTGTGCGGTTGTCGGAGTTGGTGGATCAGAGTAATGCGCGCATAGGAAGATGAAGAGACTGACAGACGACGATGCGAAGAGAAGGGTAGAGTGACGCGATGTTGAATGAATAAGGAACTAAGAAGGTATATTTATTTAGGAGATTAAAAGGGGTAAAATAGGAATAATGGTGGTACGTATAGTGTTGAATGTCTATTTTTCTTGGTATATTTAGCAGTACGGGGTATTCAGTAATGATGCGGGGGCGAATAACAATTCTCTAATCAGAACCTGCCTCGTAAGTAAGTAGGCAAATCTGGATTCTATCCGCCCCACATTTTTACCATCATCAGTTAACCCTAGAAATTCAGTGTCATGTCAGAAAGTTGAAATCCCCTTTCCTTCTTCCCCTATTTTTTCCCACATTTAAAACTAAACTAGTAATGGGTATAGCCGCCCATGAGTTTGGAGCCATGGAAAAGGCATCAACCCATTTTGATACTACTTATTTCCCATGGAAAAGGCATAAACCCAATTTCATTTATTTTTCACATAGCTGCCACAACCCATCTCTTCAAATTACAACAAGGGGAGAAAGAGTTACCGCACAGCGAATAGGGATTGGAGACCAACATCATACACTGCCTCCATTGCCAATTAGAGAAAAGACAAAGTGGGAATCGGTGAACTAAACATGGGAATGGGGAGGCTGCCAGAGGGGAAGAGACTAGGATGAAACCATGCCGTACTGGAGAGGGCATCATAGTGGAGAAGTTGCTGGATTGAAGAGGGGAAGAGACCAAGAAGAATCAAGCAAAGTATGAAGATATAATTGAGACGTACCAAAAACGAAAGTATGAAGATATAAATGGGACGAAGGGAGTATAAGAAGACTTTTTCTCTCATTATTTTTATGATTTCAGAGTGGTAAAGGTGTTCTTGTCAAGGCTGTTGGTGTTGTCACTGCAATTGCAGATACTGCTTTTAAGGTGGTTTTGAACCTTGATCGATATCGGAGATATGAGTATGATTATTTAATTTATTTGTAAGGAGTTATACTACTTATGCCGCGAAACTGACAGGTATGTTCTTCAATACTCTCTCTCTCTCTCTCTCTCTCTCTCAGTCTTGGCCCTAACCCTAACAATTCCATGCAATATGGTGATCATTAACTTGTCTGCTTGTTTGGGGATCCATAAGTTTATGTGAAAATTGGATTTTGCCTCATCCATGTCTTATTTCATTGGGTTAATTGATTACTTTATTGTTGATTTGGTTTGGCTTCTAGGATTTGAATGTTTCTAGGATTTGAATGTGATTCATTCATATCAGATTTGGATTTGAAAATTGGATTTTGCCTCATTCTATATTCTGTTTTCATTGGGTTAATTGATTACTTTATCCCATACATATATGCTTCTTGTGAGATCTTGTGCTGTCCATATGAGTGACACCATGGTGACAGTGCATATGCCATTGTTTTGAATGCAGCTTTCTTTATGTATTTGTAGGTCATTCTAATTTGCTTCAAACAATCTTTGCACTTAAACAACTTGTATCCTTTTACCTTTATAAGGGTGTGATTTGGTGAAGAAGGATGTTCAAGATTGTGATATATTCATAAATTGCTCTTCTCTAAGGAGGTTGAAGTTGGAAAAAGTCGGAATAATGAAGCCTTGCTTCAGAAACTAATCCATAGTTGCCCGCTGATTGAGGGAATACACGTCATTTCTTGCCACCTGATTGAAACAATCTTTGCACTTACACTTTATCTGCCTCTTCTGAATTTCATCTCACTTTGGTGAAGGAGCATCGATATTCATTTTGTGTTAATGGGGTTTTGGGTTTAACTGTTAAGGTATATGAGTACTTTAATTCGAGCAGGGCAGAGCCAGAGCATCATGTTGTATAATTATTTTTATTTTATTTATTTATTTTTAGGGTGGAACTGAGACCAACATTTATGCTCTGTTTGGAGACTTGAGTCAAAGCCGTGTAATGGGGTTTTGGGTTTAAGATTTCACATGGATATTTTTACTCATTTTACTCCCTTCCCCATTCCTTCATTTCTCCTCTCTCTTCCCTCTGCAGCAGCCAGCCCCTTCCTTCCGTCTTGTTTTTCTCCTAAGATCATTTCGGACAAGAATATGACTATTCTGTCAATATCTGTAACTTTGGTACTTACAATCATGTAGGCAACAAAGTGCTGCATTGCATTTGTTATAACTTATAGCTTCATGTCAAGAATATGACTATTCTGTCAATATCTGTAACTCGACTGGCTTTTGTTTCACCTGCAGATTCCATTGTTTTTGAAGTCTAAACCTAAATCTCCTCCAAATCCAAAGGAATTGCTATTGCTTTGGTAGAGTGAAGCTTTGAGTAACTTCTAATTTGTTAGTTTTTTTGTTAGCTTTGAGTAACTTCTCCATTGCATACATACATAACTTGGATCAATAGCATGCATTCTTAGCATTTGGCAAATCATAATTTACACAAACAATTATATGAAAAACCAGTGCACTCATTTCTTGAGACTGGTTCTTTATTTGGAAAAGCATAGTAGCCATGACATGTGAAATGAAACTAGAATATACAGAGGTCCTCTGTTTCTTTGATTCCCCTTCTAACATATGTGGTGCGTATGTAATCTACTACGTGAAATCTCATTTTTACTGTGATTTATCCTTATATATGTATCACTGAAGCAAGAAGATTGAGGATTGGATGCTGCCACTGACAAGGAACAACCATTCCAAAATGATTTTTTTCGGTATCAAATATTGCCATGTTGGTGACAGGCAGTTGGAAGTAGCCTCCTAACTCGTGCAGCAGACAACTGCAGTTGCGATGGTAAGGTCTTTGCTCCATTTTCATGTTAGACATTGATAAGCTCACAGAAAATACACATCGGACCATTATTTTTGTAGCTCCACTTGCCATAATATACCCCCCTCTATGTTCTTCACTTTTGAAATTTCTTGTCTTTGTGTATAAGTATCAGCAGGGTGGGGTAATTTGATTACATATTGTTTTTAGACTTTTGCATTATGTTATAGGATTTATATAGCGTAGTTTTTTTGATGATTTACGTGGATGGATATCATCAAGGGAATAGAAGTTGGTGCAAATATTCTCGTATAAGATATTTTTGCCAATAACAAAGTACATAAGAATGTAAGATCATGACGGTTCTAGGGAATCTTCTTCTGCTTTTAACTTGTGTATGTTTGAAGATATTGATAGTTATGGTTAATGTAATGACATGAAGCATATTTATACATCGATTGCGTTAAGGTAACAAATATTTGTTGTACTTGAACCAGTTTGTAGATCTTGAAGAAAGCATCTTTGTCATATTCCTCTAATTAAATGGTGTTTTAGTGTAAAGCCCAAGAACAAGAAATTCAAAGCATGATTCCCTTGTGGAAGTCTTTAGAAATTCTCTCCTACTTTTAATTTTTAGCCTGATGTAAAATACTGTATATGTTTTGGTGATGTTAAATGTAAAAGAGATTATGTTGTTGTGATATTTCCGAGTACGAAATTCTTTGGGTAGGTCGAGAACCATGATTCTTGGAGTTTCATTTTCTATGCCAATATACAAGGAACCTCACTACACCATAAACCCCGAGAACAAGCACTTCAAAAGAAGATTCCCCGTAGAAAGTCTCTCATATTTTAACATTTAGCCTGTTATATCATGTATGTTTTTGTACTTGTCAGTGATGCTAATTGTTAATGAGAATATGGCATCAATATATATGAGTGTGTAGAAGTACGGAGTTCATTACTTAAAAAGGTTCCTCAAATGTGTCGTACATAGACGAATCATGCTGACTCCACGAAAGCATCTTATATGGTTTGGTGCTGCATAAAAATTTATACCCTACATGTACAAGTCAATAAACAAACATACAAGACCAAGGGAAAAGATAATAAAGTCTGGCCTTTGGGGAAGTCGCCAACCATGACTCTTGGAGCTCTAAGTATCATGCTCCTTGTACTTATAATATAGTAGTAGATGTTCGCAATACAGAATATTCTCTTCATCCGAATTGAATCCATATTCAGATTTTCTGTTGGTTCGCGTTGAATTTGATAAGAATTTCTCTGACATGAGTGGGCAAATGCATGCCATGTTTTTGGAAACACCCCCTTAGCAGATTTGATGCTCGTCGGACATTGACACATTTATTTCCTGGACCAGTAGTGGGAGGCCAGCCCACTTGGTGAGATTGACTTGGCCACTAGGTAATACCACTGCTTGGTAATAGTGTAAGCAAATGGACACTGCAAAGGTATAGAATATGGCTAGTTAAGCAATTATTTGGACTTGATTAGTGTCATTACTACTCACATTAGGGAATTAATTATGTGAAACCACATAATTCTTTAAAGACGCTTATGCCTAGTTTAGGGCACAAATACACATAAAGCTGCTTTGCAACATTGTTGGTTGCAGTACCTAGTGTAAAGTTTGTTTCATCTAGGATCCTTAAATTCCATTATGTATTTTGTAGCAATGCTTCATGGAATAAAACAAAATGGCTCACTAAACTGTCTGCGCTTCTTTGTTATGAAGCAGCAGTCAGTCCATGCAATTTTCGACGCAATTTTCATCATGGGTCATCCGGAATCAGTCTCTTTGTGCTTTAATACAGGGGCAAGGCTGCGTACATCCGACCCTTCTTACCCACTGTAGGTGGGAGCCTTTGCAGCAATGGAGTAATTTTTTTGTTGTTGTTGCTTGTATTGTGGTTTTATATTAATGTACAAGGAACCTGAATGTTGCGCCATACAGCTTTTGTTCTTTGTCATGTACATTAAGTGGTTGGTATCAATTTAAAGTTTATGTAAGTAACAGAAGGATTTCTTTGCATTGTTTATAGCCATAAGTCAAGAATATGACTATTCTGTCAATGTTCGTAACTCGCTGGCTTTGTTTTATCTGCAGAGTCCATTGTTTTTGAAGTCTAAGCTGAAAGCTCCTCCCAATCCAACAGAATAGCAATTGCAGTGGCAAAGTGAAGCTTCGAGTATCCTTTGGTATGTTAGCTATTTTATTAGCATATCAGTATGTAGTATTTGTATGCGATTTGACTAATAACAGAAAATCAAACTACAAACAAGAAAATGAAGATAAATATACTTCTACGGTACTTACATAACTTTATTCAATAGCATTTGTATTAAGCATTTGGCAAACCAAAATTTACAGAAATGAATATATGAAAAACTAGTGCACTAATTTCTCAAGACTGGTTCTTTATCTGGAAAAGTGCAGTACTTGTGACGTGTGAATTAAAACTAGAATATACAGAGGTCCTCTGTTTCTTTGATTCCCCTTCTAACATCTGTGGATCAAGCATATGTAATCTACTATGTGAAATCTCATTTTTACTGTGATTTATCCTTATGTATGTATCACTGAAGCAAGAAGATTGAGGATTGGATGCTGCCACTGACAAGGAACAATCATTCCAAGATTATTTTTTCGGTATCAAATATTGCCATGTTGGTGACAGGCAGTTGGAAGTAGACCTTCTAACACATGCGGCAGACAACTGCAGTTGCGATGGTATGGTCTTTGCTCCATCTTCATGTTAGACATTGATAAGCTCCCAGAAAATACACATTGGACCATTATTTCTGTAGCTCCACTCGCCATAATATATGCCCTCCTCTATGTTCCTCAAGAGTTTTCTTGTCTTCGTGGGTATCAGGGTGGGCTAATTTGATTACAAATTGTTTCGAGACTTTTGCATTATGCTGTAGGATTTATATAGAATAGTTTTTGATGTGTTGTGGATGGATATAATCAAGGGAAAAGAAGTTAGTGCTAATATTTTCTCGTAGAATTCAAGGAAAAAACTGTTTAAAGGGGTTTGTACTCGTATAAGATATTTTTGCCAATAACAAAGTACATAAGATCATTTACCTATCATAACAATCTACACAAGATTTTGGGGGAAACTAGTTTCTCCTTAAGTTATAGAAAGTCCTGTTTTATAAACTGTTCCTAAATATTCACTAACTACTTGCATGTAGAAAAAAAGTAGACTTTTTATAATTTATGGAGAAACTAGTTTCTCCCAAAACTTGCTCAACAATCTAAAACAAGTTTGTGGAATGAAACTAAAGGGATAGATTACCTAAACTTGTCAATTTGGAGAAAAATAAGCTAGTCAAATGACTAATAGAAAAATTATTGGTTAACAACCCAACACACACACACACGTAAAATAGTTGGTTAAAAATTGTAATTTAGTTATCTGAGTTTTACGAGTTGTTTCAATTAATTATTGAGTTTGTCTTTGTTAATGTCTGATTCCTAAGTTTGTTAAAATGTTGCAATGTGGTGTAAATTGGACGGATCGTTAATTTTTTAATAGTTAATGTCTGATTCCTAAGTTTGTTAAAATGTTGCAATGTGGCGTAAAATGGACGGATCGTTAATTTTTTAACAAAATGGATGAAAAAAAAACTAATAACCTTGTTTTAAAATTGCAATTTTCACCCTTCAACGCAACTGATTTATATTTTTAGCCTAATATGTTAAAAATATTAATATTTTATCATTCATTTTCGTTAAAAAGTTAACAATTTGTTAACTTTTACATCACATTGCAATAATTTAACAAATTTAGAAATAAAAAATATAGCGAAAACAAACTCACTAATTGTCTTATCAAGAAACTAGTACATATGCCCGTGTCCGAGGACACGGGTCTTTTTTTTTTTAATTAACATAAATATTATAGTTACAAAATGATAATTAATTTAAGATACACAATAAAAGTTGTTTACAAAAAAATAAGATATAAATTAACATCTAATTAGCATATAGATTTTTAACCATTATAGTTACAAAATGATAATTAATTTAAGATACACAATAAGCCCGTGTCACAATGCACACATTTTTTTTTAATTAAGCTCGTGTCCGAGTCCGAGGACACGTATTTTTTTTTTTTTAATTTTAAAAAAAAAAAATTTAAGGCAAAATGGAAAAGAGACAAAATAGTGGGGGAAAAATGGGAATTTCGCCTGAAATGGGTACTCTCAATTTGCAGTGCTTCATCACAATCTTTTAGGGCTTCGCTGAAATCGCGAAGTTTAGATCTTGCTTCTGCGCGATTTGAGAAAGCTAAACAGAGAGATTTATGGAGTTTTGAAAGGTGATCTGGGTCGAGATGGGTTCTGGAATTTGAGATTAGGTTTTGGGAAAGAGAAATGAATTGGGAATAGGCTTCAATGGAGTCCTTCCATTCTTCTCTGAGGAGAAACTCAGTGGCTTTTGATCTGAGTTGTTGAAGCTTCTCTTCTTCAGTATCTGATGCTCGATCTTCTTCTCTCATCTTCAATGGCGGTCGATTCTCTCTCTCTCTCTTTCTCTTTCTCTTTTTTTTTAAGGGTAAAATGGGAAAGAGACAAAATAGTGAGGGCAAAATGGTAAAATACCCATTTGGTACTGTAGAGAGTACTGTTCAAAAGGCCTCCCTCATTTATACTATAGATAGTAAAAGCCCGTGTCCGAGGACACGTGGTATATATATATATACTAGTACATATGCCCGTGTCCGAGGACACGGGTCTTTTTTTTTTTAATTAACATAAACATTATTATAATTACAAATTATAGTGATGTATGAACATAAACATTATGCCCTTGCTTACAAAAAGATAAGACATAAATTAACATCTAATTAACATATAGATTTTTATGAACATATACATTATGCCCTTGTTTACAAAAAGATAAGATATACTCCCTCCGTCCCGCTAGTAACCGCACTGTTACTGTTTGCGCGAGAATTAAGGAAAAAAATAATGATATAAATGTTGTGAGTGTAAAAGTAAAATAGGAGAGAGAATGTGTGGAGGGAATAGTAAATTATAATGGTGTTGTGAGTATTAAAATAATGTAGGAGGGAGAATGAGTGAAGGGAATAGTAAAGATTCTTTGCCATTTTAGAAAGTGTGCGGTTTGTAATGGGACGCCCAAAATAGAAAGTGTGCGGTTTGTAGAGGGACAGAGGGAGTAAATTAACATCTAATTAACATATAGATTCATTTTTTTCAAACCTATAAAATTAAACACAATATTTAAATAATAATAATTAAAAATCTATCTAATTTTACATTCAAAAAAAAAAAAACTATCTCATCTAAAATTAATATTTACTTTAAAAAGTTTATGTTGAGAAAACTTATAATTAATTGAGACATAAATTAAATTTTTTATCTTTTCAATTGAGACATCTATATTATATTGAGACATAAATTAAATACTCTCACTCTCTCTGACTCTCTCTCTCTCTCTCACTCAAACACAAAATCAAAGAACCCACCGCCTCCCCTTCCCTTCATCCCGTCCAGCCTCACCACCGTGGCTACCCCACCCCTCTCACAATCAGGCCACCTCCTCCCCTTCCTTTCCCTCCCCGTTACAACGTCCGTCCGTCTATTCCGTCTATTCCGTCGGAGATACCGTCTCTTTCGCAATTCGTGGATGCCGTTCACCTCACTGATAATTGCGTCGGCTCTAATCAATGGAGGAATCAATGGAGGAAGGCAACTACCCATCAAAAATTCCCTTCGTAGCAATCAATTTGGTATTTTAGGAGACAAAGCCCTGAGTCACGCAAACCGTCCGCAATTCATCTGGGATCCGCCTCCAAACCGTCCGCAATTCGCCCTCAATCTGGCCGCAATTCGCACTCAATTCGGAGCAATCAATTTCTATTTTCTCTTTATCATTGTTCCGATTGTTGTTGTTGTATCTTGCGTTGAGGGCGTATGAAGATGATATGGGAGCTCGTACTTTGTATGCGACCAAGTTTGATTTGGAGAAGGAAACATATGTTCTGGTTAGTACCATTGTTTACAGATTGTCATTCTCCTGAGTTGTCTTATTAGATCTTCCTATTGTATTGTAGAGTTCCATTTTTTAAATCTTCCTAATTAACTGTGTTATTTACTTTTCAAAGTTTGAAATTTGGAGATGATATGGGCGTATTAAAGGTCAAAGTTTGAAATTTGGATTCAAGGATGATCCGAATTTTGGTTCATTGTTCCCGTTGTTGTTGTTTTGGTTAATCCCAGTTTTTGTTGTGGGTTCTTTAACTGTGTTATTTACTTTTCTCTTTCATTCATGGATTCAACAGATAAGGTTGGTTCATTGTTCCAATTGTTGTTGTTTTGGTTAAACAGAGAAATTAAACAAAGGAGTAAGCAATAAATAAATGTGTATGAACATTAAAGAAGTGGTGTATATAAATGAGAAAGTAAATACCTTTTGAAGTTTGAAAATTTGTTTTTTGTAAATTTGGAATCTGTCAAGTTTTTGGAGTTTGAATTTCAAATTAAACAGAGACATTAAAAAGAAGTGGTGGAGTATATAAATGAGAAGAGGGTGTGGATCTGTATTGACAAATTCAAATGTTAGGAGGGAAAGATTAAACAGGGAAAGATTATTTTGAAAAAAAAAAAAAGGGCAAAATGGGAAAGGGATAAAAAAGTGAGGGCAAAATGGAAATTTCCAACCGTGCAACTGTTCACAGTACTGTTCATAAGGGTGGTCTTATTTATACTATAGATTTTTTTTTAATCTAAAAAAAAAAGGCAAAATGAGAAAGGGACAACTTAGTGAGTGAGTGAGATCAGGAAAAAAACCCATTTAATACTGTCATAATACTGTTCCCTTTTATACACACAAACCTCCCTTCTCTTTTAAACCCCTCTCTACTTATTTTCTCTTTCCTCGCCTACCGTTTTGCCTCTCTCGTACACAAAGACCACCCTTCACGATACCTACCGCCCAAACACCTTGGACAATTCAAAGGAGTTTCTTCACACGCCGCCGCCTCCTCTTTCTACTCCGATCCTTCTTCTGTCAACTCCATCGTCCCAAGGTACGATCCGTGGACCATGATGTTTCTCTCTCTCTACATCTATCAGATCTGTTTGATTATTCGTCCAGGTTTATTTAGCTTTTGGGTGTTAATTGATTGTGGACTCTTGATTTGGTTTATCCAAGTTGTATTTGAAGCTAGGCTTTTGTAGATTCAAATGTGAATTTCGTAAATTGACGTAAAAAAAAAGGGCAAAATGGGAAAGGGATAAAAAAGTGAGGGCAAAATGGTAATGTCGACGGATGCTACTGTTCATTGTACTGTGCACTTGCTGAGTTGGACACCCTCCATTTATACTATAGATGTGCTCACTGCTCGCCATGTTTGATGTTAACACCAATCACTTAATTTATTATTAGTACAAAACTTATTCAATATTGTAAAATATTATAATTGATCGAAAAGTATTCTCCCTCTCCTTCCGTCAATCGAAAAGTATTCTCCCTCTCCTTCCGTCACAATTCAAATTACAAATTTTGAGTTAGACTCAACTTTTTTTTTCTTAAAGTTTAGTATAATGATTGAATATGAAAAATGAGTATGAATAAGAAAAAAATGGAATAGAAAATAATAAATAAAAAGTTGTTGTTAGTGTGATAAGCCAAAATCTCACAAAAAACGCGTTTTTTCTAAGCTTAGAAAAAAACGTGTTTTTAGAAGACGTCGACTCTTTCCCTCACTTGCGGCTCCCAACTTTACCTTCGGCGACGACGCTACCCACCCGATCTTCTTCCTCCTTCGGCAGCCATCTCCACCGACCCTTCGGCAGAGAACGAAGAAGAACCCCAACACATCTACACTGCTAGGGTCGACAAAATGGTTTCTACTAAAGACGGAAAACCCAAGTGGAGACTCGCTAGATTTCTCCTTCCAATCGCCGATAACATCAAAGAAGCCGTAGGTATTCCCCACAGAGGTTCTTTCCGATATTTTCCCACACAATCTCCATCAATGGCCTTTGAAAACTCTATCTAAAACCTGGAATTCGAATTTTAATTCATCCCACCAGAAATGGAATCAATGGGTTTATCGATTAGCCCCTAAATACGAAACCCTTTGGATTCAAGTCGGTATACGCCGATGCTATTTTCAGTTCCACGGAGCTGCATTGGTGGACTGGGTAATTAGATGCCAGTGCATGTGTTTTGGAGTGCCAATGCATGTGTTTTGGAGTGCCAGTGCTTGTATTTTTTAGAGCCAGTAAAAATGATTACCAGTGTTTTTGAGTGCCAGTGGATGTGTTTTTGAATGCCAGTGCATGTATTTTTGAATGCCAGTGCTTGTGTTTTTGAGAGCCAGCAAAAATGTTAGTGTAACAAAGTGCCAGTGTTAGTGTAATAGAGTACTGCAGCCGAAGAGCGCCAACATGTATATAAAAGTGCCCAGAAAAAGTGTCAAGCCAGCGAACAAAGTGCCAGTGTTAATGTAACTGGCACTTTGTTAAACTGACACTGACACTTTTTACACTGGCACTTTGTTACACATTCACTAGCACTTTGTTTACACTGGCACTTTGTTAAACAGGTACTGACACTTTTTTTACATTGGCACTTTGTTACACATTCACTGGCACTTTGTCACACTGGTACTTTGTTAAACTGGCACTGACACAAACGGGGAAACACAAAACACGTTTTTTCTAAGTGCCAATAAAAATGCATTTTTTATAAAACCAACTCGTGTGATAATTAGTCTCGTTATATAAAATAAAATATTCCAATAGAATAGTTAAAAAGTGTGTAATTTCAATTAAATAACCCTTTCTTTCCGATTTAATATTTTTAGTTTAACTATAAACGCTGTTTAAGCAACCAAAGCAAAATTGAGTTAAGAATATCAGTAAGTGGAGAATATAATTGTCCATTCATAAAACAAGTGGAAAAGTAAATCGATAAGTAATAATTATATATATATATATATATATATATATATATATATATATATATATATATATATATATATATATATATATATATATATATATATATATATATATATATATATATATAAACGGAATATAAATGATGGATCGTGCCCAATACATATGACCCAATGTCCGAGATCATCCCACCAAAGGTATGTCGAAAGAAGTGGCCTACTAAGCGGCCCCAAATCTACCATCCTATCAGTGGAGATCAGTCGACCTATCTCATTGTCTGACCTTCATTGGTCCCGTCCTAGCTTCGTTTGACATACAATCCTATCCTTGTGCTATCTCTGCCTAAACAATGCACGAATTCAGATCACCCTTGATCATCCAAGCGACCTCGACCAACCAACACGTGCATTTATCCAAGTTGTTATTTGTAATCGCCTTTTACATTTTCGTAGACAGTTACACTAACAATATCTCCGTGATCTTAGGGATTCATAATGATCTCATAACACCACTATATATACCAGGCAACATTTTACGTTAAAAGATAATGTCATTTTAGCTATTTGAGATTACATCATTTTCATACAATTTCATACAAGCTCGTAACATTATATCTCACATCACGCCGGAGGGTATTAGCCGAAAACCATCACGACAAGTCGTTTGTTCGTAGTTTTAAATCAAAGTAGCTGAATTACAACCTATTGATGGAATAAGGCGGATCCGAATTGTTTTCTATATCATCAATATATATGAACTTTGTGAGAACAAACTTGTCCAAAAAATTGTTCATATTTTGTCATTTAAAAAATAAAGTAATAATTTTTTTAAAATGAGACAGAGAGAATACTATTTTAAATAAGTATTTAACATTGACGAGGGCAAGTACAAAGCATCTTTCCATCCAAATGGGGTCATTTGATTTATGTTAACAAATCATAAACCCCATGTGACTCCAAATGTTGATTGTTTATTTTAGTCAATGATTATACTAGTCGATAGTTCATGCTCTGCAGGAAATTAATTTGTCATTTTTTTATTTTATATTTTTATTTGATAAAGTAGCATAACATTTTTTTGGTGATTTAAAATTATATTATATCAATCAAAATATTTATATTTATAAATTTATAAGAATTTTTTTTTCTTTTAGCCTTTGTAGTATATAGTTTGTATTTATTATGACAATTGAAATTTAAATAATAACAATGAATTATTATTGTAATTAGTTAACTTCTAATTTATAGATGATTGAATTAATAATATTAGATATCTTTGATAATTAATGATTTTACACTACATACACATATTATGATTAGTATATATAATTAACGAAAACCATTATATACATCTAATGTATTAGTAGAATAATATTTTTATTATGTTTAAAAAAAATCTAGTTATGGTTAACTAATATATTAATCATCATCTTAAATAGAAAGTTATATGCGAATAGTGATCTATTATAATAAGTTTAATGTCTAATGTTTACCAAATACGGAGTATAGTAATTATTAAATTAAATATTAATAGGTACCCTATGTATAGTAACTGATATTGAAGCATTATCTAAGATATTCTAACATATTAATGTTTCTAATTAATGTTATATTTAACTATTAATATTAGCTTTTATTAAACTAAATGATAATAGTTACCCTATATAATTACTATTATGATTAACTAATATTATTATTAATAATAATAGTTAACATATATTAACTATTTAGTCTTTTTCACTTCCATTTTTCTCTATTAGTTATATATTTTCTATATAATATAAATTCATTATTACATAGAGAGTAGACGAAAGTGTATATGATTGTTAAGTTACTAATCATTAACTATCATTAGTAGAATTTATTATGAATAACGTTTACATATGTAAACATTTAGGTTAATTATATTTAGTTAAGGACTCTTTAGATTATATCTTAATATGTGTTACTTATAACTTATAATATGTCTTTATTACATATTATCTCTTTGCATAGATATAGTTATCTACTAAAATTATTAGTTAATTGCAATAATGTGAAAAAAGGGAAGCATCGATAGCTGGAGGAAGATGAGGAGGATGTTCCTAGAACACTTTGCCACGACAGGGAAGAGGAAGAGGAGGTTGACTGACCTTGCTAATATTGAGCAAGGAAAGAATGAGACCACTCTGAGCTACTACAATAGGTTCAGAGGCATGGCAGACCAAGTTGAGGAGAGCCTGACCGACAGGGAGGTGATAGTTTGCTTTAATTCCGGTCTGAGGTCCGGTCAACTGATATATGAGCTTTCCGCCAAAGAGCCAAAATCCAAATCTGACATGTACAACGTGGCTTACGCCATTGCCATGGCGGAGGAGAAAAGTAAAAAGAGGACTGACAAGACAGACACAGAGATAGCTGGAACTCAGACTTCTAAAGAAAACGGCCACAAGGGAAATAATAGAACTCGAGGCACTAAAAAATCTGAGATATTCACCCCCTCACCATGCCTATCACCGAAATCATGCAATTGGTGAATCTGCCGAACCCTCGTCCACTCAATGACAAACCAAAGTACCCACGTGACACGTCCAAGTAATGTGATTTCCACAAGGACCATGGCCACAACACTGAAAATTGCATCGCTCTCAAAAGGATGATCTAGCGATGGGTAGACGAGGGCAAACTTGATCGTTATGTTATGCGAAAAGACAACAAACGGAAGAGGAAAGATGACAATAAGGATGATGACGACATGGATGATTCTCCTCCTAGAACCAAGCTTCATGTAATTAGGGAAGAGACAGTTTCCACCAGACAACTGAGAGACCAAATTCACGAATTGAGCAAGGTCTACCATATCCCCGCTTGGGTTCACAAGGCAGAAGAGGTCATCAGTTTCTATCCCAATGAGCTGGCTGGAAGTCGCGCAGCCCGAGAGCAGCCCTTTGTAATAAAGGGGAATATTGATAAGTGCGAGTCCGAGAGACTCCTCATCGACTCGGGGGCCTCCCGAGATATTATTTATTATTCCACCTTTCAGATGATGGGTTTGAAAGACACTATTCTGGAGCCCTACAATGGGTTTGAAAAATAAGCTAGTCAAATGACTCAGAAAAATTATTGGTTAACAACCCAACACACACACACGAAAAAAAATTGGTTAAAAATTGTAATTTAGTTATCTGAGTTTTACGAGTTATTTCAATTAATTATTGAGTTTGTCTTTGTTAATGTCTGATTCCTAAGTTTGTTAAAATGTTGTAATGTGGTGTAAATTGGACGAATCGTTAATTTTTTAATAGTTAATATTTGATTCCTAAGTTTGTTAAAATGTTTCAATGAATGGACGGATCATTAATTTTTTAACAAAATGGATGAAAAAAACTAATAAGCTTGTTTTAAAATTGCAATTTTCACCCTTCAACGCAACTGATTATATTTTTAGCATAATATGTTAAAAATATTAATATTTGATCATTCATTTTCATTAAAAAGTTAACAATTTGTTAACTTTTACATCACATTGCAATAATTTAACAAATTTAGAAATCAAAAATATAGCAAAAACAAACTCACTAATCAATTGAAAAATGTGTAAAACTTAGATATTTAAATTGCGATTTGCCCTAAAAATTGAGACCAGTTCTTAAAATACAGAAACTAACACGTGGCTTGTCTTATCAAGAAACTAGAATAAGCCCGTGTTCGAGGACACCTTTTTTTTTTTTTTTTAATTAAGCCCGTGTCCGAGGACACGTTTTTTTTTAATTAAAAAAAAAAATTCTTTTTTAAAGGAAAAAATGAGAAAGAGACAAATGTATGAGGGCAAAATGGAAAATTCGACCATTGAAACTATTCTTTCAACTGTAGCAAGTACAAGTTCTAATTTATACTATAGATGTGCTCACTGCTCGCCATGTTTGATGTTAGCAGATCACTTAATTTATTATTAGTACAAAACTTATTCAATATTGTAAAATATTATTATAATTGATCGAAAAGTATTCTCCCTCTCCTTCCGTCACAATTTAAATTACAAATTTTGAGTTAGGCTCAACTTTTTTTTTCTTAAAGTTTAGTATAATGATCGTCGTGAATATGAAAAATGAGTATGAATAAGAAAAAAATGGAATAGAAAATAATAAATAAAAAATGGTTGTTAGTGTGATAATTAGTCTCATTATATAAAATAAAATATTCCAATAGAATAGTTAAAAAGTGTGTAATTTCAATTAAATATCCCCTTCTTTTCGATTTAATATTTTTAGTTTAACTATAAACCCTTATTAAGCAACCAAAGCAAAATTGAGTTAAGAATATCAGTAAGTGGAAAATATAATTGTCCATTCATAAAATAAGTGAAAAAGTAAATAGGTAAGTAATAATTATATATATATATATATATATATATATATATATATATATATATATATATATATATATATATCAACGGAATATGAATGATGGGTCATGCCCAATACATATGACCCAATGTCCAATCATCCCAAATGTATGTCAAAAGAAGTAGGCCTACTAAGCAGCCCCAAATCTACCATTCTCAGTGCAGATCAGTCGACCTAGCTCATTGTTCGACCATCCTTATTCCCGACCTAGCTTCATCCGACATACGATACCCTCCTTGTGCTCTCTCTGCCTAAACAATGCATGAATTCAGATCGCCCTTGATCACTTAGGCGACCTCGACCAAACAACACGTGCATTTATCCAAGTTGTTATTTATAATCGCCTTTTACATTTTCGTAGACAGTTACACCAACAATATCTCCGTGATTTTAGGGATTTATAATGATCTCATAATACCACTATATATACCAGGCAACATTTTACGTTAAAAGATAATGTCATTTCAGCTATTTGAGATTACATCATTTTCATACAGTTTCATACAAGCTCGTAACATTATATCTCATATCACGCTAGAGGGTATTAGCCGGAAACCATCACGACAAGTCGTTTGTTCGTGATTTTAAATAAAAGTAGCTGAATTATAACCTATTGATGGAATAAGGCGGATCCGATTCGTTTTCTGTATCATCAATATATATGAACTATGTGAGAACAAACTTGTCCAAAAAAATTATTCATATTTTGTCATTTAAAAAATAAAGTAATTAAAATTTTTAAAATGAGACATAGAGAATACTATTTTAAATAAGTATTTAACATTGACAAGGGCAAGTACAAAGCATCTTTCCATCCAAATGGGGTCATTTGATTTATGTTAACAAATCATAAACCCCATGTGACTGCAAATGTTGATTGTTTATTTTAGTCATTGATTATAAACCCCATGTGACTCCAAATGTTGATTGTTTATTTTAGTCATTGATTATATTAGTCGGTAGTCCGTGCTTCGTTCGTACAAAAAATTAATTTGTCATTTTTTTATTTTATGTTTTTATTTTATGTATAGTAACTAATATTGAAGCATTATCTAAGATATTCTAATATACTCCCTCCGTCCCATGTCATTGTGAACCATTTTTTCGGGCACAATAATTAAGAAATATTATTAAGATAATGAAAATGTGTGGTAGGAAATGAAGAGAGAGAATGAGTGGAGTTAATAGTAGGTTGGTTGAATAAATTGTATGGTGAAAAATGAAGAGAGAGAATGAGTGGGTGGGGTAGGGTGAATATAAAATAATAAATTTGTTTCCATTTTGGATAGTTTGCATTCACGTGGGACGAACCAAAATGAAAATAAGTTTGCATTCACGTGGGACGGAGAGAGTATTAAAAAATAAATGTTTCTAATTAATGTTATATTTAACTATTAATATTAGCTTTTATTAAACTAAATGATAATAGTTACCCTATATAATTACTATTATGATTAACTAATATTAATAATAATAATAATAATAATAATAATAATAATAATAATAATAATAATAATAATAATAATAATAATAATAATAATAATAGTTAACATATATTAACTATTTAGTCTTTTTCACTTCCATTTTCTCTATTAGTTATATATTTTCTTATATAATATAAATTCATTATTACATAGAGAGTAGACGAAAGTGTATATGATTGTTAAGTTACTAATCATTAACTATCATTAGTAGAATTTATTATGAATAACGTTTACATATGTAAACATTTAGGTTAATTATTTTCGTCATTTGGCCCACTTCATGGTTTTGCGGGTCCTTATTTTCAGTTCATTCCCCGTATACTCCCTCCGCCCCGCTAATATCCGCACTAACACTGTTTGCGCGGGAATTAAGGAATATGATATTTTAATAAAATGTTGTGAGTGTAAAAGTAAAATAGGAGAGAGAATGAGTGGAGGGAATAGTAAATTATAATGGTGTTGTGAGTATTAAAATAATGTAGGAGAGAGAATGAGTGGAGTAGGGTGAATATTTTATTAATATAAAGTTTCCTTTTTGGGAGTGTGCGATTTGTAATGGGACGCCCAAAAAGGAAAGTGTGCGGTTTGTAGCGGGACGGAGGGAGTATATTCCTCGAGCTTTGATATTATTTTGTGCCCAAGAGAATTTTTTACGTTTCAGCTTTTTGGGCTTCTCCTCTTTCAATCCTTCGCCACTTTCTTCACCCTAAAAAATAGGTGGAGGTACAAGAATGATGGAGAAATAATCTTTCACACTTTCGATGGGATGGAGAAGGTCTCATTGAGGCATTGTTTGTCAATTTGGTCGGGCCCAACCTCATCAACATTAACGCCCTCATTATCTTTTAATTTCTCTTCCACCTCATCTTCTTCACAATCAACATCTTCATCAACAATCACACTATCACTAGCAGGGGGCGAAGAGAAAGTTGGAAGTTCGTCACTATTGGAATCATCCTCCCATTCATATTGTTCCGGAGGGACCGGACTTGTATCTTGCCCCAACCCCTTACAACCTCTACCATCTTACTTATCTGTTCTTCAAGCCTATTTAAAGTTGTAGTTTGTTGCCGTTGTTGTTGAAAAATTTCCTCATGCCTTCTTATCAAAGCCTCCTGCCATGGTTGTATGTTAGGTTGCGGGGGGTCATAAGAATGTGACTCATAACTGTTTCATGCATGGTTTGAATGGTTTTCGCACCCTTGTGTATAACAATTGGGAGAATAACTATATTGTTGTTGCCATGGCTGGAACGAACTTATCTCTTGTACCTGTGGAGAATAATTAGGAAAATATGCCCTAGACGGACAATTAATAGTTGTATGATAATAATCAGCACAATTAGCACAATGCACATTATAGGTGTTCATTCCATACATCCTCAAAGAGTATCTCACACATTAATTTTAAACAACTAAAAAAAGAAAATAATAAACGAAAACTATTTACAATACACTAACAAAATTAACTTGTTTGCAACACAAATCCCCGACAACGGCACCAAAAACTTGATGGATAAAATCCTGGTGTAATAAATTTTTCTTGCAAGTATACAAGTTACGAAGTAGCAATGTACGTTTGTAAGGGTCGAACCACAGAGATTTGTGTGTGAACAATTTGGTTTAGTTAGTGTAAAAAGTAACAAAGGAAAGGGGTTTGATTGGTTTTGAATTATTAATCCTACGAAAGCAAAATAAACGATTAAATAAATCAAGAAAATAAGGGATTCATGGATTGGGGATCATAACAATTATCACTTTATGCTATTTAAATCATGTAAAAAGACTTCAATCTCGTTCAAGGGTTTGTTCACAAAAGCATATGGTTAAGATGTTAATATATTCCGCAAGGTCAATACCAACATTAAAGCCCTAATATCACTATCTTGTTTATAACTTTCGCAAGGTTATTATAAACAATCAAGATTTTCTCATTAAATCATAAAAACCTAGATTCAAAGAAATTTTGCAAGGTCCTCAATTGAATCTACTATTCTCAACAATGGGCAAATTACAAATCACCCACGCAAGTGCAATGGTTCATACCCAAATAAATTCAAGAGGTCAAAAGTGTATTCCGCAAGGTCAATACAATTGATCTCAAGAACGATAGTTAAGAACGTTTGAGAAAACAAGAACGAGAGAGATATGAAGAATTAAAACCCTAGCATAAAAATCCAATTATTACTTACCTCAATCCACGAATCAAATAATTTAGCCTCGAAGAGCCATTAAAATCAATGAACAAAAATCCTTCAAAAGTAGAATAAAGCTATGATAAAAAGTATCCCTAAAAGTGTTTTGGCTTTACATATATATAGTAGGGCAAAAGGGAGGAGAAAATTAGGAAAAACGGGTAGAATCCTTCTTGGAAAAAGAAACTGAATTTTTGATTTTCGGGGGCTGGGCGGTAGCCCACTTTGCTTCTGGGCGGCCGCCCACTTGTACCGCAACTTTGGCGTTTGTAATTTGTCTCCTCAGCGGTCGCCCAAGATGCCTCAGCGGTCGCCCAAGTCACAGCAAGTTTGCTGCTTTCCTTCCTTCCTTGGATTCGGTTCGCATTTGTGCATTGTTGCACTTTGGTCACTGCACTTTTCAGCTTTGCACTTTAGTCCTTGAACTCTTCATATTTTCACTTTGGTCCCTGAACTTTATAATATCAGATTCCTCCCCAAATTTCCATAATTTCAGTTTGGTCCCTGAACTTCCAAAATAAGCTCAAATCATCAATTTTCTCAGTAATTGCACTTCAACCCCTGAACTTATAAAACACTAAAAAATACATTAAATTCCCAAGGTTTCGAACATCAAATGAGCTAGGAACATATCTTTTGGATGGGTAAAACCACATCCATCAGAGATGTGTCAGACATCGTGCGTCGTGCACTACGCCTCATCATGGCGCCGTTTGAACCGTCAAGACTATGAAGCGACACCTGCCATGTGACGCCTGTTCATATCCTCATAAATCGAGGTAGAGCTCATTTCCTCCTCGACATAGCCGAGCTAGGAAGTCGGGGGCCACTGAACGGTATAAATTGAGATACGAATTGGGCTTAGTTCGGGCAAGGCCCAAGTTGATTGGGCCCAAAACATAATCCATACAAGGCTTAGATACGACGAAGAGAGTGTGTTTCCCCTACCTTTGCTCGTCATCTCGTCCTCGTCATTTCATTAGGCCGAACTGGATTCAACAGGTGGAATGATGACATGCTCCATAGCTATCAATTAGGCCGAGGTGGGAACCCTCCAAGGACGAGCAGGGCTCCCTTGACAACGAGGTGACCTCCTCGGCATCTATCAGCAGGAATTGGGTGCCCAATATCCTCCTACCTCTTCTCCGGCTCAACATATGCCGACCTAACCGCGTATGACGAGGAGAGGTCATCTCGGCTCACGTGCTGAATGCATCATATGCAATCCTACTCTAATATGGATTGTGGACAGTTGTAATTCCCCTGGGATTATAACTTAATCTCACACAGTTTCCTTATCCGGCAAGGACTCAATAAATATAATCTTCACAGAATTAATATCTTATCTCTTAGCAATTCAATTCAACATGGGTTATACATTGTTATGCTTATAAATACAAGGCATAATTCATATATTTTGATACGTTATTCTCTTGACTCAAAACTATTGTCAATTGATTATTCTCTCTCACAAAACATATACTTACTCTCACGCCGGAGGGTCTTTATAGTTCTCGCCATTTTACGTGTTTTGTCTTATTTCATGCTATTCAATCACCGGAGTATACCTACCGTCGAATTTGAGCTAATCCGAACGTTTTTGGTATCATCATCATTTTTTATTTTTATCGAGAACATAAATTATAAGTGCAATTTTAACTTATTATGATCTGTGAACAAACTAAAAATGAAGGGAAGTTGAACATATAAATTAAATTAAATACTTGCAAGAAATCAAGATAAATTAAATTAAATTCAACAAATGAAACAATTTGAACAATAATTTCTACCTAAATTAATTAGTTTTAAGCTCCATCATAACAAACATGACATCCCATCGATCCAAAGCTACAAACTACTTGTCGAATCCAACCATTCGCCACCTCCGGCCACCCAAATTATTCAGAAATTCAAAAGTAAAATAAAAAAGCACGTTAAAAGAAATGACATGATTCTGAGAATTGAATCTAATCTCTATTTCCTCTTTTTTTTTTTTTTTCAATCTTGATCTTCAATATCAAACAACATCGATTGCGGCCTCCTGAGGTGAACGTCGCCACCGGCGGCTGGGGCGATAACCGGAGAAGCACACGGTGAGGTATTAGCGTAGGCATTCAAGGCGAGAGCACCTTCGCTCCAGGATCGGCGCATGGGATAGCCGATTATGACCTTGGGTGAGAGGCCGTGGTGGCAGGTGTGCTTCTTCTTCTTCTTCTTGTCGTGGAGACCGCATTTACAGTTGCGGTGGTAAGGACGTTGTTCTTTGATGAAATCGCGGCCGCTGAGAAAACCGTCGAATGCACCTCCACCTGCAGCTGCTCCGGAAGCCATTTATTTGTTTTTCGGGTGGGGGGGGGGGTTGGGGGGTTTCCGGTCACTGGACGAGTCTATTCTACGCCTTTTTCTCTCTCTAGATGTTTGATCGTTGTGTTGGTTCTTTCTAGAGAGAGAAATAAGGAGGACGGGGAATTATTGCTTATTTATAGGCGTTAAGTCGGGTTAATTATGTTTTTAGGAATTTGTTATTTTTTATTTATTTTGGAAATAAAGTCAAGTCAAGGCTGCTGTTACATCTTTATTTATTTACTTTATAAAATTTGCTTGTACCATTTCACAAAATATTATTTTCACTAAACTATAGAAAATACTTCCTCTATTTCGAAATAAATTTTTCATTATTTATTAGTAAGAAAGTAATTTGAGGAATAATTTTATTTTTTTAATTATCATAATAAACATTTAAAATTGTCATTAATAGTATTTATAATGGTGTATCGATAACTAGTTTTAAATTTTTATTAGGAGAATTAAATCAAACTAAAATATTTATCTTCGTATTAACGTATTAACGACAAAAAAAATTGAATATCATTTCAGGACGGAGAGTTTTAATTTTATTCCTTTAAAAAATTTCAAATTTTATTAAGTTTAATAGATTGTCAAAATACTAGTAAAATAACTAACATTAATGATAAATAAACAATTTTGTGGTCATATGTCACACAAAACGACACGTAGATTTAAAGGGTTGACTGCTAAACTGAGATGCATTTTGTTGACTATTAAGTTTCCTCGGCCACCAGTGATAGCCTAATAATAAGTGTTTTTGATAGTATCATATTTCCTCGGTCTAAAATAAATATTTTTAATAAAATATAAGTTTAATTTATTTTTGAATCATTTATTAAAAGACAAACAAATCTATATTATAAATGGAACCGTGCCACCTCACCCATGAACAGTTGTATGAACAGTAGCATGTGGCGAAATTTCCATTTTGCCCTCACTGTTTTGTCCCTTTTCCGTTTTGCCCTCATAACTATCTATGTCGTACGACATGGGTATGGGTGGTCATTATTTTTTATTTTTTTTTGAAATATATAAAAAAAAAATCTTACGTGGCCTTGGATACGGGCATGTACTAGTATTATATACTAAATACTCAGCTAATTTATTTTGAATCATTTATTCTTAAAAAAAAAATCAAATTTTCAATAAAAAGGAGTGGGACAAAGAAGTTATCAAATTGACCACTATGCAAAACATGGAAAGCGCAGTGGTGGTGAGTACTAGAAGAGAAAGCCAAAAGAGTACACTGACCAAACCAACTGTGGGCCTGTGCCCTTTTCATATGCTCTTGGCCTTTGACACGGAATATACGCAAACCTTCTTTGCATGGATGCCGCCTGGAAATTATTCTTTACTTTGAAATCATCCACATTCCACACAATAAATTTAGAATAAATATCAAAATTTCTTTTTTGTTACAAATAAAGTCAAGTCATACTAGAGTTTTAATCTTTATTTCAAAGTAAAATATTTTTTTTGAAAAATGATTTCCTGTAAAATGTTTTCCGAAAAATGAAAAAGTTTTTCAGAAAATGAAGATGTTTTCCTGTAAAATGAAGACGTTTTCCGGAAAATAAGATAAACATGTTTTCGGTTGTTTGGTAAAGAAATTATTTTCCGAAAAATATTTTCCGAAAAATATTTTCATGTGTTTAATGAAAATATTTTTCGAAACCGAATATTATTAGATTAATGTGATGATATATATTTTTATTGAAATGAGTGTCTTCAAAATTATATTTTCTTGAATTATTAATTTTTTAAAAAAACTTTTTTTTCCTTTTCTTCTTTATTTTTTCTTCAAACCAAGTGATTTTTAACTAATTGTTATAATCTAGATTTAAAAAAAAAAACAGGCTTAAAATATTATACATCCACTTTTTTTATACAATTTTTGAGTTTATTATTGATAATTTATTTGTTAATTAAAACTCCAAGAAAAAAATAAAATAAGAACTGAGATTTTGATTTATTGAACCATCTTCTTAATATATACTCCCTCCGTCCCACACCAATTGATACTTATTTCTTTTTTGATCCGTCCCACACCAATTGATACTTACCCAAAATGGAAAGAAATCTTCACTATTTATCCCACTCATTCTCTCTCCTATTTTACTTTTTCACTCACAACATTCTCTCTCCTAACTATTCCTCTCACACATTCTCTCTTCTATTTTACTTTTACACTCACAACATTCTCTCTCCACTTTTTCTCTCTCTTACCTTTCCTTAATCCGCGTGCCCATTTTTTTGGTATCAAATGGTGTGGGACGGAGGGAGTATATATATATATATATATATATATATATATATATATATAGGGTCACGCTCCAATGAGAACCGTGAGAACCACTTGTATACACTTGTATACAGTAGATATTTAGCTACTGTATACATATATAATATAGATCTGTATACATATACGGTAGATATGTATACGTATACAAGTGTATACACTTGTTATATATATAGATATACATTAGATACATATAACTATCGTATACATATACAATATATGTATATATATATATATATAAGCTATCTATATATATATAAGTATATATAAAAATCAAGGTTCTCATTTTATTATATGTCTTTATTTACACCTATATATATATATATATATATATATATATATATATATATATATATGAGGATAGTCCTACGGGGTTGTATTAGGGTTTTAGGGTATTGAATGAGAGTTTTGTGGGTAAGGAGGAGTTACACGAATCACCGAAGAATAATGAAAAGGAGGAACGAGAATAGGAACTAGGAGGGTTTTTGGGAGAGACAAGTATTGCGGGACTTGTTGGTCTGTCTCTAGAGAGAGAAATATTGTAGAGGATGACCCTTGTTACCTGGTGCAAATGAATACCAAAGTGAGGTATTTATAGGTAAGCAAGCCCATGTGCATGGCACATGGTCCGTAGTGGCGGATCAATTCCGCAATTATCCCTTATAAACCCAACTAGGCCACGTGTAACCCAATTATTGGACCCCGTGGCGAACCCCCTATTCTAGCCTCCAATCCACTGCTCCTCGGCGATCCCAATAAGTGGAAAAGACTTCCCCCGACCTTGTCCAATCGCGGGAGGTATTTAGAGGATAACAGCCCGCATATTGCGGGAGAGAAAGACGTATCCGCGGGACGGGGATGCGTTTGCGGAAATCGATCTGCGGGACGGAGATGCATCTGCGGGAGTCGATCCACGGGACGGAAATGCGTCTGCGGGAGACGATCTGCTGTCTACGGGGAGACGATCCGCGGGATGGAGATGCATCTGCGGAAATCGATCCGCGGGACGGAAATGCGTCTGCGGGAGATAATCTGCTGTCTACGGGGAGACGATCCGCGGGACGGAGATGCGTCTGCGGGAGTCAATCCGCGGGACGGAGATACGTCTGCGGGAGACGATCTGCTGTCTGCAGGGAGACGATCCGCGGGACGGAGATGCGTCTGCGGGAGAGATATATTCGCGGGACAGAAACATGTTCGCGGGAAAAGGGGCAACGTGTGTGAGGCATGTGCGTGGAACATGTATATCCTACATTTGTCCCCTGCGCGGGAAATTTCTCTTTGAGAGTTTCGTGCGCAAACAACAATTTAATATACCTTGCTTCCACGTGTGGAGTGTGTGAAGTGACAAGACAACAAAGCATTAGTGCCTTTAACCCGTGGTTGCACGTATTCCAAGCTACAAATAAATTAATTGTGTAGCTTAGGATGACATTTTATTTTAATGGAGATATGCTCTTGATGATGCCAAGTCGTGGGTTAGTTTGCAGATATTCACAGTAAGACGACTAGTGCGCTGATGGAAGTTATAGTCAAGGAGGTCAAACTTTATGTGGCTTATGATAGACTTCTAAGATTGAAAATTTGGAAGGCTTTGAATGGGTGATTTCATCGAGTCACGCATTAATATAGCTTGCGGGAGTGTATAAATGAAAAGGAAGAAGCACGGTAACGGAAGAAATGTGTGTGGAAAGACACATGCGGAATAAGTCCTTGCTTTGGAAAATTCAATCTATAATTCTACTTAGAAAAGCATTAACGTGTGTGAATCAAGCGTGGGAAGAAGTGCGCAAGGTGCACGATGCATAGTACATACGTAAGATATGCTTTTGTGGAACATGCATATGCGGAGGTGCTAGACGAAAATAGTGATGTGGCAAATGAGTTAAGAACATCTGCATAATATATTGATCTTAGGCATGTTTGATTGATATAGGTCACATATAATAGGTCAAATATAAATGACATGACTGAATAATAAAATTTGTCATAATATGTTATAAAGTGTGAGGCACACACCAAGTGGGTGGATAATATCCTCTTGCATTAATCCCCCTGCGCAGGAATTTTTCGATAGAAACATTCCTGAGCAAATGAATGAATGTTTTTTCATTTAGTAATTTGAGTAAGGTTTTGTATGTCGAGTTTACATGGGTAGGATGCCAAGGGTGGGGAAGATATATTGTCCCTCTTTGAATTGATATAGTTCTAACTAAAATATTTATGAGATGCACGTAAAGTGCATGCGGGAACCATATATCTCATATTAGTCCCCCTGCGTGGGAGACTTCATTGGGAAGTTTCACGGGCACGAAACATGTTGCATGAAGGTGAAAGTGTGGGTTCTGTGATCACCAGATTTAATATGAAATCTATGCTACATTTATGATTCAAATTACTTTTATAATGAATCTAAACATGATAAGGCTTTGTGTAAAGCAGTAATGCGGGATGAGAATCTAGTGAGAAAGTAATAGTGATGGACGATATGACAAGTATGGACACAAGTTGAGGGGTATGAAATGTTGCGGGATGAAACTCCGTAGTAAGAAGTAGTAGTAGTGTAGAGTAAATTTTTGCACGAGTTAGTAATGCATGCTTATATGATAAGTTCGAACAAGTGCGGGATAAGGTAGACCGATGTGTTAGTATTTAGGAGATATAACCCTGCATTTAATAATAATACGGGATGTGATTCCGCGTGTGGTAGACTAGCTGTGGGGGGCAATTTGGTTGATTTGTTCGATGTTACGGAGGGATTATAATTTCTCCCTGCGAACTAATCAAAGAAATTCATTTGGAGATATTATATGAAGGATTGATTATTGCTACGTGAAATTTGTTCAAAAAAAAGTATTGTGCGTGTTAGAGTTGGCACGAATTGTCGTTATGACATAGACTTTGAGTTAAAGCATATAGCCCAAGAAATATAATGTCGTGGCACTAGATTTGAATTGTGGCACAAAGCTCAAGAAATATAGGTAGTGTGGACCATGATGTCGCGACACTAAATTAGAGTTGGGATGGGGAGACTAAGTCACGAAGGTTAGTGTAAACTAAACAGCCGCGGGATTAAGATAAAGCCAAGGTATAAAGTCCGAGTAATATATGTTAGTGTGGACTAAGAAGTCTTGATACTTAGATAAAGTGTAACATAGAGCCCGAATCATAAGGGCTAATGAAATTGTGGAGTTGTTTCCCATTAATTTCGGGGGGAGCAACGGTGCGAAACCTATTAATTTTTTTGCGGGAAGCAATAGTGCGGAACCCATTAATTTGAGTGGGAAGCAACGTTTCGGAACTTATAAATTTCTGCGGGAAGCAACATTGCGGAAAATAGAACTTAGTCTCAAGATTTTGATAAAAGTGAGACTTCGACCCTTTAGACCCAAATGTAGACTTTATTGGGGGCAAAAAAGGTCGAATTGAAAGCTAGTGGGGATTGAAAGGTCCCGACACTAAATTATAGTTGGGGGACTAATGTAGGATATACATATGAGTAAATAAAATCATCCCATAATAGTCCCCCACTATTATTGAAGTTTAGATGCTTCCTATCGATTTTGCGGGAGTATAAGTAGGGTGGAGGTGTGGGATGAGAATGCATAATGAGTAGATAAAGTCATCATTTATTAGTTCATCATTATTATAAAAATTGTGGAGCGGCTTCCCCTTGATACTGCGGGAGTATAAGTAGGTAGTTCAGCATATGATGTACATTTTGCGGTAAAGAACGAGCGTGTTGCTGAGGATATTATCCACATAAATAGGTCCGCAAATGATAATGAGTTGAGAAATGTTTCGCACATCAATAAGATTTAACGGAAAATGTTACCTCTAAGAAAAGTAGTCCCTCCGCAGGAAGTAGTCCTTTTGCATAAGATAGTTCCTTCTACGAGATATAAGATAACCCTATTGCGGGTGATAAGATAGTTCCTCTGCGGAAAATCAAAAAAGGATTGGGCTGGAGACCATGCCACAAGTTCATATTGCAAATAATGGGTTGAATGTGGATCGAGCTGATCAAGGCATTTTTGCGAAAGTTGGGTATGCTACCGCAAACTCAGGATTAATTTTATCCATAGAGTGCAGCGATTGCGGATATGGATGATCACGGCAACTGTGCGGGAGCTGAGCATGTTACTGAAGTCATCGAGCATTCTACGGGTTTGAGTAAAGGGGTTGAGGTATCTCAAAAAAAAGGCAACATTTACGGATAAGGACGATCGCGACAATAGTGCAGGTGCCTAGCATGTTACTGAAGTCAATGAATATTATGCGGGCTTAAGTAAAGGAGTCGAGGTATCTCCAAAAAGGGCAACAGTTGCGGAAATGGACGATCACGACAATAGTACGGGAGCTGAGTATGTTACCGAAGACGATAGGCATACCGCGAACTTAAGTGAACTTATGTTGTTCAAGAAAAGTGCAGAGATTGTGGATATGCATGATCGCGATAATCTTGAAGATGTTGAGCATGATGCCAGAGATGGTGATCATACTGCAGGCTTTGATGAAGGATTTTTGCTATCAAAAAATAGTGCAGAGATTGCGGATATGCATGATCGCGACAATCTTGCAGATGTTGAGCATGATACCGATGTTGGTGATCATACCGCAGGCTTTAGTGAGGGACTTAAGCTGTCCAAAAGTAATGCAGAGATTGCAGATATGGAAAATCGCGCCAATCTTGCAGGTGCTAAGCATGATACCGATGCTGGTAATCATACCGCAGGTTTTGATGAAGGACTTAAGCTGATCAAAAATAGTGCAGAAATTGCGGATATGGAAGATCGTGTCTGTCACGACCCTAAACCTAGGCACATTTTGGTCACATGTGAAGCACGTGGGGTTGGGTATGCATTGCATCTCATCCTTTGCTTTGTGTTATTTGGTTTTATTACGTGTTCATTTTGAGAGTTGTGATGAGCTATGTGAAAGTTAGATGTTATTAAAGTGATTTTGATCATATAATGTCTAAATAAAAGAAATGGGAGTTTTATGTAGTAAAGTGATAACACTTGAAATATTGAATTGAAAGTGTTATAAAATGGTTGAGGAGCTTGAGTGTAACTTTAACCTTGAGGTAGTAGTTTGTTGATTTTCAAACTTGGAGGAGCTTGTGTGAAAAATGTTTTATATAAATCTCTTTTTAGATTCTTAAAGAAGCCATATAATTCCCTCAGTCTACTCTCTTCTCTCCCTACGTCTAGAATGAACTAAACCCTAGCTAATCTTCCTAAAATCCCTGAAATTCACCTGTTGATCCGTTGCTAATTTCGACTTCAAATTATTGCTAAGGGAAGTGAATAGAACAAGAAGAGCCGAGTATATCTTCCTTTTATTTTGGTAAAATTTGGTAAGTTGTTATGTTTTCTTTCTATAACTGTTCATTCCTTGTGAAATGATGTTATTATGAGGTTATGAAGGTTTTGTGTAAAGATTGAAATCAGTTTCTTGGTGTTTGAAATGGAAACAACCATGTAAGGTTGATAAAGATGTCAAAAGGTGATAAAATGGGTTGGATTGAATTGGGAACATATTATGTATATGTTATTGGGTATGAAGGGAGTATATTATGGTTTAAAACCTGTGTATATACTGTTGTTGGCACTTTGCAGTAGCTGGACTGAGAGCTATAGGTGTTGTTGTACTGTTGCTGCTGAGGTTGCAGCTTGAACATCAGTTTCTGGGCTTGGGCACGACTCGTACCCTGAAGCACGAGTCGTGACCTGGCTTGAAGAATTCGTGCGACAAAACTTGACTTTAGGGTCACGAGTCGTAGAAAGGGGATCAGTCGTGCAGGATTGAGGCACGAGTCGTTCGACAAGGCACGAGTCGTGCCCAGAACTGTGTCCTGGTAGCAACTTTGCAAGCTTTTGGACCTAATCAAAAGGGTATAGATTTAGTCCCTCTTTAACTACACTTTTAGTACAACTTTAGTACTTCACAATGGAACTTGAAATTGTCCAAATGGATAATGGGAAAGGCTTTAAATATTGTCTTGAAAAGGGTTGAGAGGCAATTGTTGAACTTGAATCAAAGTTGATAAAACTTGGTATTTGCATATGAAACCTTTATAGAAGGTGCCTATGTTATATTATGAACGCGTAGGGTTACTTATATGATATTGTATCCTTACGTGGTGACCTGTATAGGGTTATTTGTTCTTATAGTGCATAAAATGTATAGTGCACTACTTCATTGGTTTGGACAGGAGTGGTAATACCCTGTTACTGGGTTATATATTGTGTAACGAATATGTAGGACTTATGTGATATACCTTGTGCCATAAGTGTTTACATGTTCATAGTTGGTTGTGCACATAGTGTTTAAATACGTGTTACACTATTTCATTGGTTGAGCATGAGTATTAATACCATGTCATTGAATTGTTAATGTTCAATAGTGTTGAAATATATGTGCACTATTGTGATTTGGTTTAACATGAGTTGCAGTACCATGTTATATATATATGTGCTGATGTCCCATGGGGTGGACTTATTTTCAAGTATCTGTGATGTGCTTGAAATTGGTATATCAGCTGATCTTCGGAGGTATAGGGAATACGATCACTTATGGGAAGATATTTCATAAGGTGATTGGATTTCCTTATATCTGTGACCGTTCCACCCCTTTCTGTAGCCACGGAGTAGGGGTACAGCTTCTATGGATATGTGCAGTCAGTTCATATGATAGCTGGCAGCTTATATGGTTCTCTGAAAGGGAACGTATAAGATGTGAATATGCACTAGCAGTTCACAAATGAGTGGAGTATTACTCCTACTGTAGTACTACATATGATCCAGATGGGAAAGGTAAAGGGAAAGGTAACGTAAAGTGTTTACTGTTTTCCCAATGTGATTATGAGCAACATGTTTGGTGTTGCATATTTGTTATTGAGAAACCTGGTTATGTGTTGCATATTGTATGACATATTGCTGCATACATAATAGCTTACTGAGATTTTATCTCACCCCTTCTCCCTTTACTGTTTTTAGATCCCGCTGAGACAGGAGGACCGAACCGGTGAGGCCGGAGAGGAGTTTGGACATCTTTTTGGGTTATCAGGGTATGTGTTGATTTGGGGAGTTGGGGATGTCATGGTTGTTATTCTTTTGGGAAATGTTTTGTATATAAAACTTTCATAAACATGTTTCAGTTGTGTTGTAATTAAACTTGGGATTGGTTTGTTTTATGATTGGCTTTTGTAAGCCTTTCTAGTTGTATGGTTTGTAAAAACAGGTTGTGTTTGTTAAAGCAGGTTTATATATCGCCTCCGTGTAGAGAGGTTATTTTGAAATTGTTTTGAAAAAGGGTTGTTTACTTTTCAAGTAAAAGAAAGAAAAGTTTTTTTTAAAGATGGTATTTTGGGATCCTCCATCCTGGGACACGAGTTTTTAGGTTTCGGGAGTTGGGAGGTGCCCACAGCGTCAATCTTGCAAATGCTGAGCTTGATACCGATGTTGGTAATCATACCGCAGGTTTGAAGAAGTTATTAAGTTGTCCAAAAATAGTGCATAGATTGCAGATATGCATGATCGCGACAATCTTGCGGGTGGTGCTGAGCATGATACCAGTGCTGGTGATCATACTGCAGGTTTTGATGAAGGAGTTAAGTTGTCCAAAAATAGTGCATAGATTGCGGATATGCATGATCGCGACAATCTTGCGGGTGGTGCTGAGCATGATACCAGTGCTGGTGATCATACCGCAAGCTTTAATGAAGGACTTATGATGTCCAAAAGTAACGTAGAGATTGCGGATATGCAGGATCGCGACAATCCTGCAATTGATAAGATTGTGGAATGCTCATCAGGAGGTCAGGCGAGCTTAGTTATGCGTCAGTGGAAGTGGTGGGAGAAACTTCTTGTGATGAGGATATTAATTCTGGGGTTGCGGATATGGATGATCGCGGCAATCGAGCGGAAGGTGAGTATGTTACGGAAGATGGTGAACATACTGCAAGCTCAAGTAGTAATCTCCCTTCAGAAAATGATGAGGAAGAAGTTACTCCAGCAAATAATCAATTAGAGGTAGTAGAATGAGAAGAATCATGGCATGTTCAAGTAGATTGCCATAGCATGTCTTAAAAGAACAAGTAAGTATACTTAACATATGGCCAGAATTTGACTGTGTGTGATGGATCTTTCCTAGTTTTACTAATATACAAAGTAGTAATAGGTTATTATTAAGCAACAAAGTGAGCATGCGATCTTTGCACTATGATTTGTGCTATTTTTTATCATGCAATAATAATATTGTAGCATGACTTTCAATTAAATAAGTTAAAAAACATAACTGAAAAAATGCCATATTAGCAAAGAGTGTTAGGTACTTATCCCTATTGCCTCCCACTCCATATTCTCGATGCTCGTCTCGAGGATGGGGAGTAGTAACTCATCAGTGATTTTTTTATTATTACCAAGCATATAATAGCGACATGCGATTTGCTTATTTAATTATTTCTAAATTAAGCAAATAAATCAAGGCACAATTGTAGTTTTGTACGGAGCATGTTAATGATATGATGCGTATATCTTAGCGACAAATGGTTTCATGCCATATGAAAGAAAATGCAAGAAGCAAGTTAATATGTCATATATAAGCATATAAGTTGTATAAATAGGCATGGCCATCCAATTTGTGATATGTGCTTCACTCTTAATCATAACTAATAATTAGTTGGACAAGTAGGCATGTGATAGATGAGTTGTATTAAATTATTTCATCACATATGTATAACAATGTTGAGCCACTGAGTTGCATTATGAATTTACTAAGCATGCATTTGTATCAATAAATAATTAAATTCATAAATAAAATTTAATGAAGAGTATAATTAGAAGGAGTTCACCTGAATAGGAGCTTAGCTGCATTTCAGATGGAATTGGAATTAACAGACATTAGTTGAATGACTATTAACATGGGAATATTTTCTTTTTCTTAACACCTGGGTCCTTGTGCCTGAACAGCTTCTTCCACATTTTGGCCTCTATGTCCTCGTTCTAATAGTCTAAGAAAAGTGATAATGACATGTAGCCTTTTTTGTCTGCTTTCAACCAACATAGCTGCCAAGAATAATAGTACTGGACAAAGGAAAGTGATGGTCTGACTTGGTTGGCCTGTTGTTTAAAGTAAAATGGGTTGCGGTCGGCCGGCGGTGGAAGACGGCAACATTGTCGGAATTTCAGGTAGGTGACGGCAGCGCATTTAAGCTCAATTGGCGGTGATTTTAAGGGTACTAGATTCGTCTGGTTGAGGCGAGCCAACCTGTGGTGGTCTTCGTTTGTTTGTCTCGCCGGAATTTCATCGGAGAAGGCGACAAGGAGGTCGCCGAGTTTGAAAGAGGTGATTAGTGGTGCATCTGAAGTCCGATGATGCTGATTTTGGTGGCGACGGGTTCGTCTTGTCGAAGGGAGTTCAGATCTGGTGTTCATTTATGGAACCATGCTCTATATTCTTCGTTGTCAGAGTGTGAAAGGGCAACCGGAAATGGCCGAAATTTGTCCGACTGTGCAAACTGGTCGAAAGATGTAGCTGCGCCTCTGTGCTCCGTTTGCCGCAATTTTTTCACCTTTGGATTCGTCTTGGAGAGGCGCATCTGGGTGTGGTGTTCTAGGTTCTCGCCGGAGTGACGCCGGCCACCGGAAACTCTAGATCTGGCCGGAATCTTGCGGCGGTGATGGTTGTCGTCGCCTGAGATGGAGTTTGTGGGCGATGTTTGCAAGTTTGTTCTCGTCTTTCTTAGAGTAGTCCGGATCTGGTATTTTGTGTTACTGCCATTGTTGGAGCTAGGACTGGACGGAGAGGTTGAAGTCATTGGAGATGAGGAAGAACATAGGCGTGCGTGTCGCAGCAGAAAACACAGTTGGAATTTGGTGACTATGGCTGCCAGAATTTCTAGCAATGTGTTTGAATTTGAGTTCTTCGATGGTTGTCATGAATACCACCCACTGTGGTCACCAAATGTAGGAGGATAGTCCTACGGGGTTTTATTAGGGTTTTAGGGTATTGAATGAGAGTTTGGTGGGTAAGGAGGCATTACACGAATCACCGAAAAATAATAAAAAGGAGGAACGAGAATAGGAACTAGGAGGGTTTTTGGGAGAGACAAGCATTGGGGGACTTGTTGGTCTGTCTCTAGAGAGAGAAATATTGTTGAGGATGACCCTTGTTACCTGGTGCAAATGAATACCAAAGTGAGGTATTTATAGGCAAGCAAGCCCATGTGCATGGCACATGGTCCGTAGTGGCGGATCAGTTCTGCAATTCTCCCTTATAAACCCAACTAGGCCACGTGTAACCCAATTATTGGATCCTGTGGCGAACTTTCTATTCTAGCCTCCAATCCACTGCTCCTCGGCGATCCCGATAAGTGGAAAAGACTTCCCCCGACCTTGTCCAATTGCAGGAAGTATTTAGAGGATAACAGCCCGCATATTGCGGGAGAGAAAGACGTATCCGCGGGACGGGGATGCGTCTGCGAGAATCGATCTGCGGGACGAAGATGCATCTGCGGGAGTCGATCCGCGAGACGGAGATATGTCTGCGGGAGACGATCTGCTGTCTGCGGGGAGACGATCTGCGGGATGGAGATGCATCTGCGGGAGTCGATCCGCGGGACGGAGATGCGTCTGCGGGAGAAGATCTGCTGTCTACGGGGAGACGATCCGCGGGACGGAGATGCATCTGCGGGATTCGATCCGCGGGACGGAGTTGCGTCTGCGCGAGACGATCTGCTGTCTGCGGGGAGACAATCCACGGGACGGAGATGCGTCTGCGGGAGAGATATATTCGCGGGACAGAAACATGTCCGCGGAAAAAGGGGCAACGTGTGTGAGGCATGTGCGTGGAACATATATATCCTACAATATATATATATATATATATATATATATATATATATATATATATATATATATATATATATATATATATATATATATATATATATATATATATATATATATCTGAGTTGTACATTGTGAAATATGAGCTGTACATGAACACAATTTTTTGAAAAATATTTTACTTAGGAAAAATTCGTAAGTCATTTTCCTTAGAAATGGCGTAAAATGTTTTTCGGAAAACGTTTTCTCCATTTTCCGAAAAACAACCAAACACCGAAAAATGGGGAAATGTAAGTGTCCCAATCTGAACCGTCAATGTTCCTTCAGCCCAAATTAACGTTTTCCACGTCAAATAAACATTTAAGGGCATTTTGGTAACTTTCTAAGGCAATTTAAACAAGAAAGGACCTTAAAGGAACAACAAAAATAGGTTGGATCTCGCTGAAAAGAGTCATTTCCAAGAAATTGACCAACTTTGCATCAAATGCAAACAGCCAAAATTGCTTTCTGCAAAATCAGGTACGCTGACATTCCAATCCGCGCGGACATCATTGAACCCTAAATTCAGCCTATAAATAAAACCCTTCTCTCTCAGTTTAAGGAGGAGGTCTTCAACCCTACTGTTATATTGATGAGAAAATCCCAGAAAACAGCCTAAACACAAAATACAAACACAAATCTTGATCATATTCAAACCCTAAACACAAATCCAAGGAAGAGAGGGTACAATCATTGGTAAACCCTCCTTCTCCTTACCTTAATCTCCATCATCCATGCATACATCTCATATTTAAAATGATGTAACTTGTTTACTTACTTGTTGCTCATTTCTTTTTTCTTTCTTGTCCTAGATCCAAGAGGATCTCCATGGAGTTCATCTCCATGGATGATTCTCTACAAGGATCCACATTCTTTATTATGTTATTCCCCCCTTTGTCCCTTTTACATTAACTAGCTCTTGCTTGTTATTTGATCTCTTGACCTAAAGTGTGGTCACCTTGGAGTTCATCTCCATGGATGATCACACTAAATGGTCCACATCCTTATTTTCATCTCCTTTTGTGTCATTAGTTCTTGCTTGCCTACTTGACCTAAAATGTGGTCATCTTGAAATAAATTTCCATGAATGACCATTTCAAATGGTCTAAATTGTTTACTCCCTTGTAAATGTTTTTCCCTAGCCTAAGATCTCCACCTTGGAACAATTTCCATGGATGAAGATCACTAAGGTTCCTAGGTTACAAAAAGGGTGAAGTTGATACACTTGAGTTTAAAGATCTCAAGGATGGTCATCTTAATGACCACCTTAGAAATCCACTCTAAAGTTGATACACCCTTAACCTAAATTCTATTTTCATGCATTAATCTTTATTTTATGTCAAATCTCCCCATCCCAAGCAAATGAAATGCTTTTAAGTCCTAATGTACCCTAATGATGGCTTGATATAGTAGATCACCACTAATCATGTTTAGTGATCACTAATCAAAGCCTAAGGAAAGTGGGGACAAGCATGAATGCAAAATTCAAAAATGTTTTTTATATAACACTTTCTGTTGCAAACTCCAGCTTCGATTCTCAGAATCTCCGGTTGACATTCGGAAATTACAGTAATCGACCGAAAGCCGCAAAAAAGAATCTTACTGTCCTATCCGCGCGGACATGATTGATCCTCGTCCTGATCCGCGCGGACATGAATGTCATGGACAAATATTTTTGTTTTCAGTCCCTTTTCACTCACAGAAGCACACTGTTTTGATTAATTTCAGTTCAGTCCAGTCAAAACTTTTATTTCCAAAAAATCCCTTTTGCAAAACACACACACACACAAATGGTTTCAAGTTTGGAAGACTCATTTTACGAGGCATTCCGGGTGAACGTGCTAATCGTTCTTCCCGGAGTGTAACGTGACCTCCGAACTCACTTCTCTCATTTTTGGGCATTTTTCAAAGTTTTGGCCCTTAAACTAAAAATGGCGTGGCAACTCCGTTGATTTTTCAAAATAGAAAATTGTGGCATCATCATAGGAAAACGTTTTCCGGAAAACAACCAAACACCGGAAAATGAGTTATTTTACGGAAAACATTTTCCGGAAAACAGTCAAATACCGAAAAATGAGGAAAACTTTTTCCAAAAAACAATCAAACACCGTAAAACGAGTTATTTTACTTTACGAAAAACATTTTCCGGAAAACGTTTTACGTCGAAACAAACGGAGCCTTATTCTCGCTAGAGTTTAAATTGGAGATGGCCATTTTGGGGCCAGGTCCGTGGGTGGCCCGTGGCCCGCACCCTTCAGCCCGCCAAGCCCGCGCCCGTTCAGCCTGTGGTCTATTATCCGCTTGACCCGCTTCGTATACGAGATGGGCCTGGACCAAAGATATCCGTAGGGACCGGGCTTTGGCCCGCTGTAAGTACCCAAATCTGGCTCATGCCTTCCGGTTAATTTTCCCGGCGATTCCACGAACTTTCATAAAGTTCAAGGGCGATTCGGAAACTTTTCCAAGCTTTCCAAGTAAGGAAGGACCTGCTAGGAATTAAAATTCCATGCAGGACCTCGATGGAAAGGGCATTCTAGAATCTGCCACCTTGCAGGCTTCTAGAAGGAAAATGGATAAGGCTTGTACCGTCGTGCTACACAACTTGCCTTGACAAATTCCAATCTGCCACCTTGCATGTTTCTAGAAGGAAAGCGGTTATGGCTTATCCAGTCGTGCGACATAACAAGCCACTCCCATGCAGCTATAAATAGAGGCCTGCACCTCTCATTTTGAAGACCTTTTCCACTCCTTAGCGTCACTCTGCCAAAATAGGCTCAGAGGATAGTCTCTCTCCTCATACACATACAAAAACACACACTAATTCCCACAATATACTCACCATTCAATCAATCCAACACCCACTTCATATACCCACATAGAATCGACGGTTCTCATTGAATCAAGGCTTGATATCAGTTCCAGAGGCTGATGTTTGAAGGCTCCTATATCTAACTTGATATAGAAGTCGTGGATCTTCAAGGGTAACGCTCTCTTTTCCCCTTTCTCTCTCTCTTAAACACATATGGTTTAATCAACCAAATAGTCTTAAATATGATGTAATGGCTGAGATCTAATCATTACCTATCTAATTTAGTCTCAGATCTCATAGATCAGTTGTTGTTTTTCATATCAACAAATGTAATCGAATCATTTTGACATAATTTTGCAGAAACACTAGAGATGAGTGTGGATCCTTCATATCCATGCCCTCTCGAAGTGTTCATTATTGATATGCATGCTCTTTGAGATCCATTTGTGATGCAGCTTGACTATATTATTGCCTTGATGTGTCTGTAAATCTCAGTTGTAAAAGTCTCTGCAAATGGCTAAGTGTGTCACGCGACACAACTTGCCATGCAAGTCCTGTGTCACGCGACAACATTGGCCAGTTTGCAGAGACTTCATCTTTTCAGCTGTAATTTGATTTTAACCTTTTCCAAGTTGTAATCTCATATCAATCTGCACTTTAAATATTGTTTTCCCCCCACACAAAGGATTCATCGGGGATCCTTTCCCAAGGATGAACAAAGATCCACGCGTGGCTTGTTCTAGGGAAGATCCACCGCGTGATGATGTGATGTCCCTTTACTTTGTACATAATAAATGCAATCTTTATTTTAAATGTTATTCCCCCATGTCCCTCATGGTTGGATCACTCTCCAAGGATTGCCTAGTGACCTTCATTAAGGCACAAAAAGGCATAGGACGAGTATAAAGATCCAATCTTTATACCCCTCCCCTTTGTCCCTTTGGTATTTGAAGCATCTCTTGGGGCATAATGGTGTAAAGGTCATATCTTTACATCGTTTCCTCCATATAAAGATGACATAGTTGGATATCCCTTTAGAAAAGGATGAACTTGAGCCCCTACATCTCCGATCATCACTTGAGACGAGCATAAATGTCCCGACAAAGCTCAAATCGTCTCAAGATGTAAGATTGATGGGCAAAGGTCCTTCCTTTCTAAAGAGTCTCATTCTTGGACTATAAAAGAGGCATCCCTATTCCAATCACATGTGACCCAAGGTCTCATAATGATGATCGTAAGTCCAAGGTGAGCACGGGATCAAAGTCCCGAAAACATCAAAATCCAAGGAATCCCGAGCGATAACCAACTCATGGTTTATACGTCCGGAAGACCACTTAGCACATTCCCCCCCACCTTTTATCAAAACACATCCCACACACGAAAGCATAAAAGGCAAGCACGAAAATTGGATCTTGGAAGACTTGCTTCGGCAAGGCTCCTTGGGTGAACGCCAAACGTTCTTCCCAAGGGGTAACTTAACCTCCGGACCCTAATCCTTTTTTTCAAAGTTTTGAGGAAATCAAAATGGCATGGCGACTCCGTTTTTCAATTTAAATTGGATGTCTTCAAATCGATGTGAGGCGGTGACCCCTTACACGAGAAAGCGGTTCGAAACACGAAAAAGAGCCGCAATCTTGGGCACCACATTCACAGTTTGGCGACTCCGCTGGGGATAACCAAAAAAGCTTTCATTCTTAATAAAAAAAATGATACTTGGTATATAGGTGGAAACCATTAAACTTTCCGTTATCGCCTCCTAACCCGAGTCTGGGATAAAATATGGTCTAACAATGCCACGTACCGGTATCCTTTTGACAAAAAAAAAGAAAAAGCTTTTTGAGTGGGTTAGCCTTTCGCCGCGGATCCGATTCTTGTGCTTGCTTTCTTTCTCATGTTTTTTGCATGCATTGTTGGTTCTTGGGATTGTGCACATTATGGATATTGAATTGGAAGCTTTCTGGAGCTGAAAAGGTGCCAAAGTGTTCGGGGAAACAACCTGCAAATGAAAAAAAAATTGGAACCTGGAAAATTGATTGATGCAGCCGTACGGCTTGATCCTCCCTGGATCCTAGCCGGCCGGCTTCATTGGCAATTCCACCAGGACACAATCTGAGGCTAATCTGGCAGCTTAGGCAGCTTGGGGCTATTCAGTTCCTAGACTGACCAGGCTCCAGAAAATTTACGTGCTTAACTGTTGCATTTCCCCCGTCCCGAAAAATCATTCCTTTTAAAACACATTTCTGAAAATTTCTGTTTTAACTCAAAAAGGAACATTTTTAGGAGGCCGCACACTATGCGCACCTTATATATCCTGTACACTTTGCACGCACGTCCTTTTAACCCGGGGTGGTTGTTCGCCAGGCGATCACGGACAAAGATTACGATGCTCCTGGGCGTGCACGGAATCATCCCAAACTCCCCATGGCAGCTAGTGTCGACCAATGCACAGTCCGTGTCACACATCTTAAAACCGTGACTTTTGGTTGGTTTTTGGTCTAGACCGTGTCATATAGCCTAATTGCATATGACAGCCTTGGTATTTATAGGTGAAAATTCAGCATGAGTCCGGACGGACTTAAAGTGAAATCAGGGAGGTTTTATGAAATTTGAAAATTGGAGGGACTTGTTGGCAATTTCTGAAAGTCTGCAAATGAGTCCGGCCGGACTGAGACTGCATACCAGGGGTATTTTTGTCTTTTCACTCTGAATTTGATTAAAAGGTGATGGTGGAGCTGTGGCATGTGAGCCACGTGTCCCTGTGACTCACAGGCCATGGGAATTTGTGCCATTATTTCCCGGTTTTATCCGTTTATAAAATAACAGTCCGGAAAATGTCCGAAACACCCTCGGAAAGTGCCGGAAAGTGTGTTTTTCAGGGAAATCCATACTTTTACATGCGACGACGTGTGTTGAGTATGCTTTGACGTCGGGATGCTCGGGGCAGTCCCGGGACATCTCGTTGGCTTGGCAACGGGGAGCTTAACGGGTTTCGGTTAACCTGGAGCGGGCCAGTTAACGGATTTCGGTTAACTTTCTAACGGATTTTGACGATTCGGATTTGGGTACTTACAGTTATCCCGTTAGCGACGTCACTTCCGAAGGAGGTGGGGCCATTGAAAAAGATAAGGATCCAAATCGGGATGCCTTACTTTGAAAGAGACCTGGGCCGTCAGCTGGCTGGACCCTTAGCGAAAGGTTCCTACGTATCCCGAGCGAGAATCAAGACGATCGTAGTTCGTAGGTGCAAGGAGTCGTGCGTGGGGACCTTGACCTTAGCGAGACTGTTGGGAGGCGTCTAAACCTGAATGAGACCACTGCGAGGCACCTGTACCTGAATGGAGACTATTGTGAGGCATCTGAACCTGGGATTTCTGAAACCTTCGAGGGCGTGTGGCGCCTTAGACCGAAGTGGCTGGAACTTACGAGGGCGTATGGCGCCTCAAATCGGAGTTGCTGAACATACGAGGGCATATGGCGCCTCAAATCGGAGTGGCTGAACATACGAGGGCATGTGGCACCTTAAATCGGAGTGGCTGAACATACGAGGGCGTGTGGCGCCTCAAACCGGAGTTTCTGAACATACGAGGGCGTGTGGCGCCTCAAACCGGAGTTGCTGAACATACGAGGGCGTGTGGCACCTCAAACTGGAGTTGCTGGATGCGTTTATCCTGAGACGGAGGCATTCGTGCCTTGAGTGCTGGACTTACGATGATGTCCAGGTTTATCCTGCTGGGGATAGGGCGGCAATGATGGGAATGGTTGTGTTAAACTGGCGTTATTAACAACGCGGAAGGATTGACGGTTCTTCTTTAGAATCCTGCTGGGGATGAGCGTTCGGGCTTACCTTGATGGCCGAAGAGGGATTGTTGTGCGGGCTTACCTTGATGGCCACTGAGGTGGGACGATCGGGCTTACGACTAGCGGCCGGAGAAGTGAACGTTGGTGAAAACCTAATAGAAATTTTGACGTCGGGAGACGGAATTGTGACTGGAATGTCCGGAGACGGGATTGAGCATTTGAATGTCAAACGTCAACTTGAGATGGAAGTGAGCGTTTGAATGTCAAACGTCAATTGGGGATTGAGAATTTAACGTCTGGAGACGAGCGTTAGTGAAAACTAACTGGGAATTTAACGTCTGGAGACGAGCGTTAGTGAAAACTAACTGGGAATTTAACGTCTGGAGATGAGCGTTAGTGAAAACTAACTGGGAATTTAACGTCTGGAGACGAGCGTTAGTGAAAACTAACTGGGAATTTAACGTTAGTGAAAACTAACTGGGAATTTAAAGTCTGGAGATGAACGTTAGTGAAAACTAACTGGGAATTTAACGTCTGGAGATGAACGTTAGTGAAAACTAACTGGGAATTTAACGTCTGGAGACGAGCGTTAGTGAAAACTAACTGGGAATTTAACGTCTGGATACGAGCGTTAGTGAAAACTAACTGGGAATTTAACGTCTGGAGACGAGCGTTAGTGAAAACTAACTGGGAATTTAACGTCTAGAGGCGAGCGTTAGTGAAAACTAACTAGGCTTGACCTCGGGGGAGGGGTGTTAGAAATGTCTAACTTTGGGGAAATTTTACACTTTTGGGGGCCAAAAGGGGTAAAATTGGAACTGCGAAAAGTTGAGGGGCCAAAGTGGCAAAGAATCTTTCTGCGCAGAAGAGTCCAATGAACCCGAAGTTGACCAGTTCATTCCAATGAGGCAGAGGCTGAATTTGGCCATTTTCTTCCATTTATTCCGACGAGAGGGAGAGAAAGGAGGAGAGAAAAACCAACCCAAATTGTGAGGTTTGCTCAAATTTGTGAAGGAAAATCAACATGGAGGGTGATTTGGAACCAATGGCTCGTCATGGAAGGACCGATGACGAAAGAACGCGGTTGGTTCGGACCATTCGAACCACAACTCTTCCATTGAATCCAGAGGAGTTCTACCCGGCTAGGGAGAACCACAAATCCAAAGGAGGGATCGAGAGACAGGTAAACTTCCTTCAAATTCCATTAATTTTAAGAATGTGCATTCTTTAAATGTTAGAAATTTGACTAGAAATGAGTTAGGGATTTTGGTGCCCGAATTGGGGCTTTTGACTTTGCTATGTGCCTTTGTCGAAATTGACTAGAATGTAGTTCAATTGACACCACGGGTAGATGACATAAAAATTTTGGTCGCAAAATTCCATGTCTAGATGTGTTTTCCAAATTTAAAGCATGTTTAAATCGGGACGGAGTAAATTTTTTCGAAAATGTTCGAAAGGATTCGAAAGTTCCGAATTCGACGGATTTTTCGAAGGGCTTTGAAAGTTCCGGATTCGACGGAGTTTTCGAAATGTTTTGAAAGTTCCGGATTCGACGGAGTTTTCGAAGGGTTTTGAAAATTCTGGATTAGACGGAGTTTTCGAAATGGTTTTGAAAGTTCCGGATTCGACGGAGTTTTCGAAATGGCTTTGAAAGTTCCGGATTCGACGGAGTTTTCGAAGGGTTTTGAAAGTTCCGGATTCGATGGAGTTTTCGAAGGGTTTTGAAAGTTCCGGGTTCGACGGAGTTTTCGAAATGGTTTTGAAAGTTCCGGATTCGATGGAGTTTTCAAAATGCTTGGAAATCTTGGACCGTTAATACTTCAACCGGGATGGAAATATTTTAGGAAAGGAATGAGAACTGTATCTGCATTGCATCATTTTGACATGCGTTCGTGCACTCTGTTGATGTCGCTTCTGTATTAACGTATTTTGTTGTGTTCACCTGTAGGGGCAAGGGACAGTTGATGTTCACAACCAGAAGAGTCGGGGAGCCTTCGAGGCAGTGTGAGCGTTGTGGGAGATATTCTCGAACAAGGCTCGGGACGGAGAGAGGAGTCCACGACAGCTGGTGGTTGACTCCAGCTTGGCTGGATTTATCAGCGCGGTAGCCGCGGTGGCTGTGACGCAGAGGGCGAGGTCCATGTACGTAGCTCTGAGCGAGTACTGGTGGGATACGACCCATACTTTTCATTTCAGGTGGGGGGAGGCGACTGTGACTTCTTCTGATTTTGCTGCTATCACTGGGTTGTCGACCTGGGGCAATGCGCTGGTGTGGGTGGATGGTTATACCCCGGGGCAGTTGTCGAAGCTGCTGGGTTTCGATATCACCGATGCCAGGGGCTTAGGTATTCGGTACAGGCCGATGGAGATGCATCTGAGGATGGGTATTGCTGATTATACCCCGGGGCAGTTGTCGAAGCTGCTGGGTTTCGATATCACCGATGCCAGGGGCTTAGGTATTCGGTACAGGCCGATGGAGATGCATGTGAGGATGGGTATTGCTGATTATGGGGAGGGGTCCCCGAGGATGACCGCTGAGCGTCTGGCTCGAGGGTTCCTATGGTTCGCGTTGTCAGCGACTCTGTTTCCGACTTTTGACACGTCTTGTCACTTCCCTTTGCTCGGGTCGCTGACAGATCTGGATGCCGTAAGGGGGTTCACATGGGGGAGGCTGGACTGGCCGAGCTTTACCATGCCTTGGATAGGTTCTCGCGGGGAGAGGAGAACTCCTTGAGCTGTTTCTCATTTGCTTTGGATGTAAGTTCACATCTTTTTCTCTTCCTTGTCTCATTTTGTACTCGTATGTATCTGCTTTGTGGCTGATATAACTTTTCATTTGCTTGATAGGTCTGGTGCTATGAGGTGTTCAGCCTGCAGCGATGGGAGGGCACTCGAGGGAGGGCACTCGACTGTCGTATGAGGAGGTGTCTTAGGCTCTGAGCCGGGATTTCTCCGAGCAGATCCAGCTGACCTGGTAGAGTCGAATTCACGCTGGCGTGGTTCAGGTTGCTAGTGAGGTTACGCGTCGGCAGAAGCTGCTGGTGGGACTTCACTGCGATGCTATGTATCTGGGGGAGAGGGTGACCCGTCAGCATGGCTCGGGGTCCCTTCTGATGGTGCCGGTGGATCCGCCTCTGCACATGCAGCATCCTTTGTTGATGTCAATGGAGGAGTTGGAGCGGTATAGACAGGGTGTGTTCTATACCGAGTATGTCATAGCGGGAGCCGACTATGACACTTTCTTGAGGATGAGGCTGAGGAGCCCGCAGTGCGGACAGGGGAGGCGAGGGCCCTAGACGATTCGCGCAGCGGATCAGATCCCGATCCCGGAGGAGCCGAGATCTCGGGAGGTGGAACCCAAACACTTTGGTGAGTGCCTTTGATTTTACGCATTTGATAGTAGCATTACGCAAATGTTGCATACGTACTTTACCTTGCCTTTTGATGAATTTCTGGTTCGCAGTGTCCGGCCGTACGTATAATCGAGGCCATGAGAGCATTGGACGGGTGGGCCAACTATACTAGGAGGCTCGTGGAGTTCCTGAGGTGCAGTTCCCGGAGGAGCGTGGATGTTCGTGAGCCGAGGCCGTCTAGGCCGAGAGGTTCGTCTGCTCCCACGGCTGATGGAGCAGACTTTGCGCAGGGATTTGGCCAGTTCGCGGGTGGAACGGATGTGTTTGGAGCTCATCCTCCTTCGCACTCGGGGCACGAGAGGGGAGAGTCCTCGAGTTCGCAGGCGCAGAGGAGGCCTTTCGCGTATTCCCGCCTGGAGGAATTCGGAGACTTCTTGTTCTCGACGGATCCGGCTGCTGCGGAGCAGTGCATCGAGTGCTCGGATGACGAGCAGGACTCGGAGCAGACCTCTTTTATTGCTTTTTAGACAAAATATATGTATTGTCCGGAACGATTTGACTTGTATTTGTAAAAGGCGCCCTTGAGGCGGAACCTGTATTTCGCACATCTATTTAGTGATTACCTTCTTTTTATTTTTGCAAATAAGCAAGTAGGTTGATCAAAAATAAATAAAATGAAACATGCATAAAAATTGAACGGGTCAACAATTATGCCTATATGCACTGATATTTAATTAATTGCACTATTGCACGAGCCCGGGGCGGAAGAGGTGTTGGCATTGGTTGATTGAAACCAGGGGAGCACGCAAATTCACAAAAACATGAACATGGCTTTGTTTGGAATTGTTTCCAATTTAAGAGCAGCTGGCTGCAGAGTTGACCAAGTCAACTGCAGAGAGAGTCCGGCCGGACAGAGGATGAAATTCCAGATTCTTTTAAATTGCAGTTTCAGCTTTGCAATTCGTAAAAAACTGCGCGTTTGCCTTAGTCCATTAGCTGAATTCCTTTCAAATTCCTAAGGTTTCCTTCACTTTCTTTCATGGCTCCCTTTCCTAAGCTATCGTCTCGGATGCAAGAGCGATACTTAGAGAATTTTCAGTCGTGGGTGCGGAACTACACGAGGCAAAACAAGGGGTTTTTCGAAGGCTGTTACGGGATAAAATCTGTTTGGGATTTGAAGGAGCTCATGCTAGATTGGGATCTTTTGAGAGTAGCGGCTCGCTTCTGGGACGTACGGAGGAATGTGTACAACTTTTCGTACAATAAAATCACTCCTACGTTGGAAGATTTTCGGGCCATTCTGGGAGGACCTGAGATGGAACAGCTAGTTCTTCCGTATCTTTGGTGGCATGGCCCTTTGTTGAGAAACTAGTGTCTACGCTTGGTATCTCATTTGGAGAAGCATACGGGATGCGTATTGAACACGATTATGTCGACATTTCGGGAAGCCCGATAGATTTCTTGGTAGTGAGGAGCGTCTTCGCGTGGGGCAGCGTTTGCTCTGTGCGCGATTGCTACTCTGTTCACATTCACGTCCACAGGTGTGTGCCATCACGGTGTCTTGGACCTTGTGAGGCGGTGCCGGAGCGGGGAGACATCGTGCCTTTGGTCTTGGGCGAGACGTTCTGGGCATAGGTCGGATGGCGGCCGGCGGCCGATACATGTGGGGAGGAGTCCCGCTATATGCTTACCATGTGGTTGAGGGAGAGGTTGCGAGATGATGCCCGAGGTGCCAATGTCTTGTGACGCTTGGTCCTTTTCTCGGCGTCCTCTGGTGATAGGGGGCGTCGAGTGGCTGGAGCTCTGGATGGCCAGACTCCGCACGCATCACTTGCGATAGTGGGTTCCCCACTGGAAGTTATAGACTTGTCGGACCGCTCAGGAGGGTCTCTTGGTTGTTAGAGTGTCGGGGCTGTCCCAGGCGTCTTTCTACATTCCATCGTTGGTTACTGCGATAGTGCGAGTGGAGCGGGTGCCATTGACGGGCTTGAGTTCATCTTTGCTACCTTCGAGGTGGGATCTCTGGCGATGGAAGATCCTTCGACTTTATTCTTGCTCACGCGGTTGTGGCAATACACGTCCTTTCTGCCCGGGGTTCTCTTTCACCGGAGAGGGGCACTGTGTCTCTACGCAGATACGAAGCTGGTATGAAGAGTGTATAGGGGAGACACAGACGTCTATCTTATGGAGACGGAATGAGCTATTGGGTGCTGATCACCTTGACAGCTCGACCTTGAGGAGGACCGAAGTGGGGGATAACCCTTGGAATCGTACTGGGAACGACATGTAGAAGGACTAACCCTCGGAATTGAGGAGGACCAAAGCGGGGGCTGACTATGAGGCCAATGCTGATCGGGAGGACAATCAAAGCACGGTTATGATGGCTCAAAGAGAGGCAGCTCAAGACAGAGCTAGGGAAAGGGCTGCGTTGACAGCTACAGGCTTGACGGAGGCGTCAGGAAGGGATCCTGAGCCAGGTAGAAGGACTACCGGAATATTCCCTGTGAAGGTGAAGAACACTCGCCGTGGAAAAGGGAAGGGGAAGAAGGATGAAGGACCAAGTACAGGAAACTAGGTTGACCTTCTTTGTCCAGTATCCACCCACTGTCATTGCAGACACATTAACTGATTAATGTTTTATTGTAGTTTTGCTAGCGTGTAGCGAGTCAAGAGTTGACCGTGCTTGAACTCATCAAAGATTGTTTTAACCGTAATGAATTTGTAGGTTAATTGAAAAGAGTTTTTCGAAACACAAGCAATTGATGCTTATTATTATTATTTTTTTTTTGAGACCGAACCAATGATGGCTGCCTACGTTCCCCTTTTACAATTGAACTAAGGGGAACAGGTCACCGTAGTTTGATACTTTAGGTGAATTTGATAAAAATAAAGACAAAAGAAGTGCGACCCTGTTTTTTACCTGGATCATTAGCGGGAATGTATCCAGTTGGGTATTACTCTTTTAGCACTTTAATTTTACTGAGGGGTGGTGTATGGGGAAGGAGAGTTGACTCGTGCTCTTCCTCAAACGAAGTATCTGCGGAGCTTGCTTCCGTTCACGGGGTTAACGAAAGGGTTCCCGTCCAAATCTGCTAACTTCATGGCTCCTCCGGAGAAGATTCTTTGTACCACGAACGGTCCTATCCAGGTAGGCTCCCACTTTTCGAGGGGATTGGTCTGCTTAGGAGGCTTTTCCTTTAGCACCAAATCGCCTTCTCTGATGTCTCGGATCTTGACTTTCTTATCGAATGCTCTGGCCATTCTGCTTTGGTAGGCTCGAGTGTGTTCCATGGCTTTCAATCTGCGCTCGTCGAGTAGAGCAAGTTCGTCGTGACGGCTCATAGCCATTCGACTTCATTGATCCTGTTTTCCAAGAGGACTCGGAGGGATTTCCAATTCCACGGGTAACATTACTTCCATTCCGTAGGTAAGTGCGAACGGAGTCTCCCCTGTGGCGGTTCGGCGATGTTACGTATCCCCGAGAGGGCTAGATGTAGCTTTTCGGGCCGGTCCCGACCTGCAGTGGTCATCTTTCGATTATCATGGCGAGAGTCTTGTTCTTTGCCTCTCTTGCACCATTGGTTTGTGGTGCAGTAAGGAGAAGACTTGTGACGTGTGACTACGAATTCGGTCGGTGCGGTTGGTCACAATCTCCTTGAAGTGGGTCCCATTGTCGGATATGATCTCGTTGGGCACTCCGTATCGGCACATGATGTTCTCTTTGATGAACTCGGCCACCTTCTTAGAATTCGGTACCTTGTACGATCGGCTTCTACCCATTTGGTGAAGTAGTCGGCTGCGACTAGAATGAACTCGTGACCATTGCTCCCTGGTGGAGTGATCTTGCCGATGACGTCGATTCCCCATGTGGCGAAAGGCCGTGGTGTAGTCATGCAATAGAGTTCATGAGGAGGGATGTGATTGAGGTTGGAGAACCGTTGACATTTGTCGCGGCTTCGGATGCTTGGATGCGATCTGTTTCCATCGATATCCAATAGTATCCCATACGGAGAATGATGCGTGTCAATGCTCGGGCGTTCATGTGCGGACCGCGAGTTCCGTTGTGAACTTCGTTCATTAGCTCGCTGGCTTTTTCTTTGTTTACACCGAAGGAGTGGCCCTTGGTGGCGCTTCTTGTACAACATACCCCCGAGAATGACGAAATGGGATGCCGGGCATTTTAATGCCATCATGTTTTTGGCTTTGATCCCTTCTTTGTATTTTCCATCTTCATTTGTGAAGGAAGCTTCTCCGTTTTGGAGGTCTTGGTAGATTTGATTGTACCGGGGTTCGTCGATCGTTTCATTTTTTATTTCGATCTCACACGGCAATAGGCGGGTGTTTCCGTCTGCCTATTACGAGGGTTTTGCGATTTCCCATCGGGAATTTCGACAAGAGGCGAGGGTTGCCGGGCGTCTGCGAAGCGGTTCTGTCTCTTGGCAAATAATGGAAAGAGATGTCCTTGGGCGAGCAATGAGCTCCTCCATGTATGCGTGTGGTACTTACGGAGGCCGAGAATCTACCGTTTTCCATTTGTTGGACACTTGATTGATGATCAATCTTTGAGTCTCAGTATACTTCCGGTTACGAGATGTTGCGCTCGAGGCGGCTTCCGGCAGGCTGCACGAGCTTCGTGATTCTGCGGCATTGTTGGTTGTTTCAAAATTCGGCTTGATGGCTATGGGAGTGTGCTCGTCCTTGGGATCGACAAGGAGCATTCCAATACCATTCCCCTTCTTGTTGGCTGCCCCATCGAAGAAGAGTTGCCGGCGGTTTGCGCTGTCAGTGAAAAGATTCCGTCGTCAGAAGCTGCGGATCGGGACCCTTAGGTTCACTTTGCTTGGGAAGTCTGCCGGTGATGCGCCATTACTCGCCCTTCGTTGATTTTCGACCATGTACTTGATGTCGAACTCGGCCGGGAAGAATGACCACTTGGCTAGTCGCATTGACGGGGATGGCTTGTCGAAGAGATATCGGACGGGGTCCATTTTGGAGACCGGGAGCAGAATGTGGCTGCATGTAGTGTTTCGGTTTCCCGACTACCCATACCAAGGCGGTACAAGTTTTCTCTAATCTTTGAGTATTTGAGTTCACTTCCTTGAAGCTTAGGCTTACGAAGTAGATTGCATGCTCAACTTTGGAATCTTTACGTTCTTGTGCCGGCATTGCTCCGATTGACGTGTACATTGCGTCGGATACGGGAGTAGTGGCTTGTCTTCATGTGGCGGGCACGAAGTGGGGGATTCACCAAGTATGTCTTGATTTTCTCGAAAGCTATTTGGCACTCGGAGTCCCATTTGATGTCGGCATTCTTCTTCATCGGTTTGAACATTGGCTCGCGAGAGAGATGTCAAGCGGTTGATGAAGCGGCCCGATGTCTTGAAGTCTTCCCATAAAGCTTTTCACTTACGTCAAAGTGCAGGCGGCTTCATGTCGATGATGGCCTTGATTTTCTTGGGATCGGCTTCGATACCTCTTTACGTAACCATGTACCCCAGTACCTTGCCACGCTTGGCCTTAGAAGGTGCACTTGGCGGGGTTCAATCTCATGGAGTGCTTTACAGTCATTTGAAGAACTTTCTCGGATCTGTCATGTCTTTGCATGTCGATCCTCTGGAGTGGATGATCATGTCGTCGACATATACTTCGATTTCTTTGTGAATCATGTCATGGAAGAGGGCATTGCGGCCCGGTAAGTAGCCCCGGCGTTCTTCGGACCGAACGGCATGGCCGTGTAGCGATATGTCCCCACGGAGTGGTGAAAGCGATCTTGGCTTGATCTTCCTCGGACATTTTGATCTGGTTGTATCCGGCGAACCCATCCACGAAGGACTTTACTTCGAAATTTGCCGTGGTGTCGACTAGCATGTCGATGTTAGGCGATGGGAAATCATCTTTAGGGCTGGCCTTGTTGAGATCCCGAAAATCCACACGGCATCGACCTTTCCATTGGCCTTGGTGACCGTCACGATGTTGGAGAGCCAAGTCGGGTACTCAATCACTACGATGAAACCAACTCGGAGCATTTTCTCAATCTCTTCTTTCACTTGCAAGGACCACTCTGGCTTGATCTTGCGCGGCTTACATTTGTGAGGCTTGGATTCGGGATCCGGGGGAATTACGTGCTCCACGATCGAGGATCGAGTCTGGCATGTCTGGTATGACCGGGCGAACACGTCAACATACTCCCGGAGGAGGCTTATCGGGGCTTCTTTTACGCATCGGCGAAGCGCCCACTTGTGTCTCTTTAGGCTCTTGCGGCGACCCCGGGTTCACTTTGGTCATAACCTCTTCGGCGGCTTGGGCCCGGTTGTCCTCTTGGTCAACTACACGCTTGAGAACTTCTTTAATGTATTGTTCATTTAATGTGTACGCTTCTTTATCAATTGAGTTATTAACGTCTTTTAAGTTGTTTGTTAACTTATCGGTTGTTAAAGTGGCAATGAGAGGATACTCAGAAAGGTCGAGACTTTTCATTAAACGAGAACGGAAATACATGGTTGGCTACATTATCATAGTCTTTCGGCGTAAGGCCGTTGGACGACTCGAAGGGTGGACTTTTACAGGGCGGCTCGAGAGGTTCGAGACCGGGTTTAGGGAGATGTGGGTGCGAGCCCGGCTTGTCTTCCATTTACGTATGCGGCTTGCCCTTGGTCGGTGAAAGTTACCCGGTTCTTCGGTGGCATTCTTTGGATGCTTGATGAGGGTTCGGGGATCGAGAGGCTTGGCCTGCTGTCCCAATCATGGCGATCATGCTGTTTCGGAGCCCAGGTCAATCAGGTTTGGCACCTCCATGACTTCTTCAAAAAGACTCTGTAGAGCTGGTCCACTGAGAGCGTCTTCTATGAATTCTGGTTCCTTCTGCTTTGGAGTTATTGTCTCGAATGTGGCCTCGGCGGCTGATCCGAACAATCTGTTTCCCGTGAAGAGTATCTTGAGTTGCTCTTCCGTATCTGGGATACCCTTGAATGTGTACTCGTCTTTGGGTGTGGTGGCGGTTGGTCCGAGGTAGAGCTGTGATGTCGAGGAACGCTCCCTTATCGGATTAGCCTTGAGTCCTCTGAAACGGTTGAGGTCCCGTGATAGCTTTTCCATCCTTTACGTAGTCTCTGTCTTGACTATCCACTTCTTTCTCATCTTCATCGGTTCCAGTCGGTCCCCTCGGTTACTGCTGTCGGTTCCCATTGTCGGTCCCCTCGGTTATGCTGTCGGTTCCCTTGTCGGTCCCCTCGGTTCTGCTGTCGGTTCCCTTGTCGGTCCCCTCGGTTAGCTGTCGGTTCCCTTGGTGAAGTAATGAGCGAGGTCGAAAGCTGTAAGGTCGGAGGTTGGGTGTGCCGTCGGAGGTTCCCCTTTTGCGAGCTGCTTGCCTTGGTGCGGGCGAGCCTTTTGTTTTCCACGATGTCGGCGGTGTTGGCACATAGCGAGCCCCTGGACCGTGGTGTGGTCCTTGACTTCGATGACTTGGTGTTGGCCTTGTAACCTTTTGCCGAGCCCCGATCTGGGATGAAGTTCATGAGTTTCATCATCTTCATGGCGGGAGGAATCTTGTCTTGAAATAGTGGAAGGTCCACGTTGCATATTTGGATCTTGGAGGTCTCGAGTGAATCCGATTAATGCCGTATCGTCATTATGCTTGATTTCTAACACTTTGGAATGTCGTTGGTCTTTGGTCCCCTCGGTGGTGACATCGCCGTAGGCGTGGTTAGCTCGTTGCCTTGCATGAACTTGAGGCCTTTGGTGAAGGGTGGATGCCACGCCATTTATTTGATGCGGCCAGGGTCGCCCAGGATGGCTGTGAAAGTGATTGGAATGTCCAACACTTGGAATTCGGTGGGGATCATCCGCTTGCCGAACCGAGATATTAAGAGTAGCAACCCAGAAGCATGTACGGGAAGTAGAGTCATAGGCCTTGACGTGTGGGTGAAGGCTTGAATCTGTAGGCTTGATGTCAAGCGGAGTCCATCATCTTGGCGGGCAAGACATTCATTCGGAACCTCCGTCTACCAACACGCGGGGAAGGCGACGCTCGTCAGCGGGCTGTGATGTAGAGTGGCTCATTGTGATCGGCCCCAAATTTTGGAAGGTCCAAATGCGTGAAGGTGATAATGTTGCCGTAGTGGATGTTGCCGATCATCGAATGACTTCGTGCGGGGTTGCGTCCACGGGGACCATGGTACGGGCCGAGACTTTCCTCTAGCTTGAGCTTGTGAGGATATGAAGATGTGAGCGAGGACGAAAGGGAAATGTTCGCACTGGGTTTGCTTGAGTGAGTGAGGATCGGGTCCTCTTTCACGGAACTTGCGTCTTCGGGCGGGCCGGGTTGCGGTTACAGCTCCGTCGGCTTTTTAGTGGCCTTAGGTGGTAATGCATGGATTTGACCCGATCGGGTTAGAACGGCGACATCGAGCTTGGTCCCTTACGAACGAGGCCGCTCTAAGTTGAGCCATAGTTAGAGGAGGATTCCTCGTAGCGTAGGGCCATATGTCTTCCCTCAATTCATTGATTGTAGATGTGTTCAGGAGCTTCGGCGGCTTTACGGATTACGTCCCGGGATGCGGCTTGGGTGCCTCCGTGGGGAGGTAGCCTACGGTTTGGCCGGTGTTCGAATGTCGGTGCGCAAGTGGTTATCGAGCGGCGTGCGTTGCGACCCTCAGGGGAGGTTGGAGAGTTCTTGGTTCGGGCGAACAGTCTCCTTGATCTCTTCACGGTATACCGCGCTCCTTTCCTTCTTCTTGAGCATACTCGGGGCATTACAGGTTGGGTTTGGCGATACTCGTGGTTTGCTAATTTTCCTCCACTCTTGGCCCAGATCAACTTTCTTGCGGTAGAGCTGCGTCGAGAGTTAGTGCTGCGTTTCTTCCCATGTGAGAATAGCCGGTGCTTCCTTGAGCTGCGTGCGGCGGTCTAGATAAACCTCCATCGGGGAGAGCTTTCCCTTCTTCTTTATCGAGTGGCGGGTATGTCGGAAGGTGAGTACACGGCTTCCCGAACATCTGCCCATGTATGGTTCTTTGTCCCGAGTTGATCGTTTACGTAAACGAATGCCGCGATGCGTGGAATCTCCACTGAGCGATTGTTGGAGATGTATTTCTATCTTTCTATTCCTTTTGAATAGACCTTCCTCTCTCGGTTGGCCTTTCGGTTTGAGTGCGGAAATGATCCGTCCCCATCCTCCCGGGACCACTTGGGATTCCGGTTTTGTTGACCTCATGCCCGGCTTGGAAGAGAATGGTTTCATCGTCTTCGTCGTCGCTTTCACAAGAACTTGCTTTCCTCGGGGAGATAAGCGGCGGTATTCGTTACTTTGTGCCATTCCATCTCCTAGGTCATCGGGACCGTTGACCACCCTCGTTTGGCGAGAGGGGTTGGATGAGAACGAGACGGTAGTCGAGGAAGTTGCCGTGAGCAAAACCCACGAGGTCGGGCGGGTCTAGAGTGGCCTCTAGCTTTACGTGCGAAGGCGCTTGTGACACTTTAAGGGCTTGGTCCTGTGGGTCTTTTGAGCTTGGTTTTCGTCCCGAGAGACGGTTCTCTTGAGCGGCTAGTTCCATGAGGGCTTTCCTTGCGAGAGCTAAACATTCTCCGTAGGTGCGCGCCGTCGACTAGTGTCGAAGCGTGATCACATCCAAATCTCCGAATGGCGGAAACACTTGGATTATGTTGACGAAGGAAGTCGGTGGGACATTCCATGCGGCCTTCCTTGATCTCGACTACCAAGAAGTTCGCCCATATACATTTGATTGAACCCGGGGGTGTTGAATTCTGCGATGTTGATAGTCTCGTGATCTCGTTGGATCGCCAAGTCTATCGAGCTAGCGGTTCTTTGGCGGGATGTACGAATCCGTGGCCGTGACGGCGGGAGCGAGAATCGAACTTGAGCATGTTGATGCTTTGAGGTGGTCATTTCCTCGTCGGAAGGCGGCTACGTCTTGCGGGGAAGACCTTTACGAGATGTTTTCGGGGTAGCTGTAGGAAGCGTTCCCGAGGTTGATCGATTTGTAGCGGGGTGAGGAGCTTTGTCTCCTTCTGTTGCCCTTGGCCTTGGCGGCGCTTGTGGCTTTAAGCTTGGCGACGGCACGGGCCGGTTGCAGCTGGGCAGTAGTCGGAAGTGATGATGAGCTCGAGCTCGATTGGCGGGGCCTCGTTTACCATGAGCGACGATCGTCGAGGGTAACTTTGGCGTTGCAAAATCGATAATAAGGACCGGATCCTTGGTATCATCGGGATATCTGGAATAGATGATGTTGACGAAGTCGTCGTCGATCACTTGATCGAGAGGGTTCTTCGTCGTGTCAACCGATTGCTTCCAATTGTCGGATAGTGCACATGTCTTGGACGTTGAGCTTGACAATTTCCATGGTGTTGGAGCCCTTGTCGTAGGTGACACGATCGGAATGGGTGCCGTCCTCGTGAGCATGTGAATGCGAGATCTGCCGCGGATCTGCGCGTCCTCGACTCGGAGAGTCTGATTCGTCGTCGTCGGACGGCTCGGCCCAAACGTAAGGACGCCTCGCGTCTGTCTGGCTGTAGGAGCTGCTAGGAAAACATCATGCCCTTATTTGGAGAAGAGGGTTCGGCGGGCAATTCCTCGTGGAGGACATCCCATACGACGTCCATGCATTCAAGGCGAGTATGACGGTGCTTGTTGACCTTTATCACGAAAATCTCTTCCCAGGCGGGGCCAGAGAGTTGGCTTGAAGAATGCTATCAAATCTCCGATCGGAGACAGGGGTTTATGTGCCCGTATCATGGCGATGCTCGGTGTTTCTTTCGATGCGCCTCCAAATGTTGGAAACGACAGTTGAACTTGATGTATCGGACGCTTCGGGGGTGCACTTTGCTCGAGTACGTTGACGTAGTTAGCATCTCCGGACTACGAGGGATTACGATGAGATTTGCCCGGTAGTCCCTTGGTTGATTTGAAGGAGGTAGCCCGGTGCACAGGCTGCGGGCACGCTTAGGCTTGTCTCGGCTTCGTTTCCTATGAGGAAATGTCCCCTACGATGACTTCAAGATCTCCCTGCCGGTTAATGAACTTGGCACGATGGAGAGTGGAGGCTATGGCTTTCATGTGATGTAGCCAAGGGCGTCCCAACAGAGCTGTGAATTCGGATGGAATGTCCATCACGTGGAATTTTCTTTGGCACCATTTGGGTTTCGAACCGAGCTCAGAGTCACCGTCCCAGGATGGGGAGACGTACTGTCGTAGGCCTTGATAGTCCGGGTTGACGGAATCAGGTGGCTTTCGTTGATGCGTAGGGCTTGCATCATGCTGAGAGGGAGGACGTTAACGGCTGACCCGTTGTCCACCAATACTCCGGGGAGTGATATGGTGTTGAGCTTGAGAGTGATGTACAAGGCTTCATTGTGCCCCGAGGCATCTCTCGGTAGGTCTTCGTCACGAAACGTGATCATGCTTGCCATACGATCGGGAATCGTAGATCTGGTCTCTATCCGGAGAAGGAGAGTCATCAACCCATCCATTTCCTGTCTTCCTCTTGCGAGGTAAAGCCTTTGCTAGAGCCTCGGGATTGTGGTGAGGCTGTTTGTGGCGGTTTCCGCCCTTGGTTAGCACGTTGATCGAGTGCGAGTGCCAAGCTGACTTTGATCTTCCTTTGCTGGTCCGTACTCGGAAGCTGGACAAATTGAACCTCGGTTGATCCCGCGGGGGGTTAGGCTTCTGGCGGTAAGATTACCAAGATGCGAGGTATTCCGGTGTCCCAAGGTCTAAACTGCTGGTGTCGGCGGGACTTTTCGGCTTTCCCACCCCTGTCTGCTCTAAAGCTGCATGGCTGGAGGAAGGGAGGACTGGCTGGAGTAGAGTACATAGTAGTCGAACCTCCCGGATGGCTCTCCGAGTGTACCCACACTGGTGTCTCCAGCTTCGTATCTTTCTCTCGGTTTACGTTGAGAGGACTTCTTCTTGTTTTCTCGGAGGATTGCTCCCGACCATGTCTTAGGACTCGTACTCCCGAGGCATGCGGAGCGATCACAAACATCGTAGGCGATGTGGACATTTGATGAGGACACATTGGAAGAGGCGGAGGAAGCGCTCTGCGGCAATCTTCTTGGGCACCCATTCAATGGCATTCACCTTGTTGTTGTTCGGAAAGGGTTTCGGCGTATTGGGTCCACGGGGCGCTCCAATTTTCCTTCCTCTATCAAGTTCTGGATTTCGTATCGTAACCCCACGCGGTTGTCGATGGTATGGCCATGATACTCGATGGAAGGCGCAAGATTTGCTCTTGTCGGCGTTGACTACGGGATTCTTTGGTTTGTAATTTGTAACGGGTTTAAGGAGACCTTCCTTAATTAACCCTTCCAGCATCTTGCTCAGCGGCATATCCAACTTGTCAAAGTGTACGGCAGGCTGCTTCTGAGTGAAATTGTTGCTTTGTGGGACTGGGTTTCTGTTGCCCGACTGCTGTCCCTGATGGATGTAGTTGATAGACGTATCTTTCCCTTTGCCGGGGGCCGGTGCAGGATTGAATGCAACTGCTGATCGATATCTGTATGGCTGTGCAGTAGCCAACTTTTCCTTGAGACCCTTCTCAAACTGTGAGCCGGTATTGACCATGGCCCGGAGATCTGGGAAGAAATGATGACTGATGAGAGTTCTGATGGAGGGTCTTAAGCAGGACTTGAAGATCCGCATCTGTTCATCCTTGGAGAGTGGCTCCATGATCTCGGAGAGTTTCCAATTCCACCTCTTGTAGACTTCTCCGACGCTTTCCTCTGCTTTCTGCTCAGTGGTGATTAAGTCCTCGCGACTCGTTTCCCACTCTAAGTTGGATCGGTACCGCTCTAGGAAGATGTTACTGATCTGATCCCAGGTGTGGCGATCCGCATGCTTGACTCTTAGAAACCATCGTAACGCTGAACTCTTGAGCATATGCTGGAAGTGGTCGTCCGTTTGCTGGAGGGTTGCTCCTTTCGCTCTCATGCCGAGAACGTAGGTTTCGACATGCGTTTGAGGACATTCGGTTCCGTCGAATCGGTCCATCTCCGGCATTCTGAACTTGGCAGGGAGAGGCGTGACCATTCCCGGATCTGTGGATTTGAGCGTTTCTTGCTTTGAGCTGCTCATGGTGGCTTTCGTGTCTTTCATCCGTTAGACCATCCGAGGCTAAGGTTGGGTCCGGTAGTGGACTGTGAGGCTCGGCGTCGGGTGCTACCATGTGAGCTGGAGTGATTGGAGGTGGAAGGCTTGATATATGCGAATATATGGGGGCCTTTTCCGAACAGTATCGGGGTTTGTCCCCTGTTTTAGGATTCGTATAGGAAACGGGATGAACCAGGGAGGGTATTGAAGGATATTGGCATCCGTCGAGATGGTCCATTTGTGTGTGGTGAGTATTGAGTGATGGGAGTAGCACTGGCCTGGCCATATATGGCAAGGTTGCCCTGAGAGGTGGCAACGTGAAGCCTAGGTCGGCTGTTTCCTTGGTTCAAAGGAATCCCGTAAGTTGGCGGGGGAGAAACTTGGTTGAAGGTTTGAGGAACTGGTTTCGGGGAATCGTCATCCTCGACCAGGACGAAAGTACCGTCCTGACCGGGGATAGCCGCTATACCTCGCTCATTCGAAGCCGTACCACGAAATTCCGCCGACCTTCTTCTACGCCTCTTGTGAACCTCACAAGCCCTGATGGCTTCTTCCAAAGTCATATACCTATTCGTCACGTGTGAGGTCCTTCCCGTCACGATTTCTCGGTGAGCTAGACATGTCGGATATTACAGTGAAGGCAGAAACCGAGAGAACCGAAGAAGCTTGTACGACCATTACGCCAGAATCGTGATTCTGGCGAGGCGCTGACCCGGAAATTTGAACCACTTTTTGCTCCCTGCAGGGAAAGGAAGGCAGGGTTTAGGTTTCGGAAAAAGGGTATTTGGCTCAAGGTTTCGGGCTTGTGCAATGTGCAGTTACCGATTAATGTTTACTTAAAAAGTATTTTCTCAGAGTCCTAATCGGTTGGAAAAGAGCATGTCTTCTTTTTCACAACTAACCCTAGAGCTCTAATCAGTGGATCTCGTCACTACGCTTATAAGCCCCTCGTTTCCATTTGTAGATCATCTTTCTCGGGACGGACAATCCTGAACGAGGTACTATAAGGCAAGCGAGTTCCACCGACAAAAGAAAAAGTGAACTTAAGGCTAGCTGATCACGCAAACTTCCAACTTATGTGCGGCACGGGCCACAGTTGAAGTCAACGTCCTTAAGTTAAGGCGGGGATCGTGCCAAAATTTCGGCATGACCTCTCCTGACTCGCTTGCGCGAGGGGCCTTAGCTTTTAGCGTTGGCTAAGTTGTGGCTGGCACGGTACATATGGTGCGGGTTTGGTGACACGGTGTCACATTGAACCTTCGGGTATATTTTTCGGTAGAGCTCCGCGTCAAAGTCAAGGCTAAAAAGCTCAAGACTTCGGGTCGGGAACGACCTTCGATCTCAATCTCTCGAGCTTGACTCGTGGCGGAACCCGGCGTAAAAACATACACTTAGGCTTTATGACACGTACTAAGCCAAAAACCAACCGGGGTCTTGGACGAAGTGTGACACAAAGAGTGCATGGCTTACACGAGCTAGGATGGGCTGTTTAGGACGACCCCGTGCGCCCTCGAAAGGTATCTGGCAGACCAACCGAGGTGTAACTGAACGGTCATCCCGGGTTACGGGTCGTAGTGTGCAGTGTACCGAGGCAGCAAGTGCACGTGAAGTGCGGTGTACCGAGGCAGCAAGTGCGAGTAGTGTGCGGTCACTAAAATTCTTTTTTTTCCGAGTAAAACAGAGATTTTTCAGAATGTGTCTTAAAGAATTTTGATGCGCAGTTCAAAACATAGCAATGAAAATCAAACATGAATGGGGATGCACAAACATGGTATGATTTTGAAAAGACGACAATGTAATGCCTTTGAAAAAAACCGTTCGAGGTTTAAAGTAACACACGCACACAAAAAACGAGGAAGGGTAAACAAAAGTTTGACCCACGGAAGGCTTTTTTTGAAAACATCGGCAGTTTTGAAAAAAAGTATCCAAGTCCCCAGCGGAATCGCCAACTGAAATTACTCGGGATTTTGCGCGACGCGAAATGTGGTCGTCTTTCGCGGAGGGTTGGTGTCTAAGACCTCGCTTTTCGGGGAGGAAGAGGAGTCGCCCGCGGTTTTTGTATTTTGAGCCCAAACGTTGAAAAACGGCTTTTGTTTGAAAAAGGTGTCGTTTTTATTGGTAGCAAAAACTTAGGAAAAGGCTTTTTTGAAAATGGGGATTCATTTTTATTGGCAGCAAAAATGAGTAAAAAGCTTTTTAGTACCAAAGATGGTTAGGTTCGGAGATCACGTTACGTTTCGGGAAGAGTATATTGAGATCACCTGAAATGCCTCGTATGATGAGTCTTTCTACCTTTCACGAAAATGTGTGTATGTGTGTGTGTGTTTGCATTTTGAAATGGGGGCTTGAATGACAAGCTTAATCTTGGTTTGAATGTCAAACGTTGATTAGGTGATCTTGTTTGAAAAGACGAGCGTTTGAATGACAAACATCGGTTTTGAGTTTGAAGATGAGCGTTTGGATGCCAAACGTCATTTCGCGCGTTTTGAAAGAGAGTTCGAAGGTCGAACTCCGATTTTGAACCGGGCATTACATTGTTAACGATTTTACGGAAAAAAACGTATTAAATGATTTTGAGTGTCAAATGGCTGCTTTTAAGTTTGAAGATGAGCGTTTGGATGCCAAACGTCATTTCGCGCGTTTTGAAAGAGAGTTCGAAGGTCGAACTCCGATTTTGAACCGGGAATTACATTGTTAACGATTTTTACGGGAAAAACGTATTAAATGGTATGCGATCAACGAATCGGGTTGCGACTCGGACTTTGAAAAGTAAATACTATCACGATCCAAACGGGTCGGACTTTGTAAATGACAGTATTTAAATGCGGTATCGACGGATCAAACGGTCTGGAATTTGTAAAGTACGATCGACGAGCCAAACAGCTCGGAATTGTAAAGTACGATCGACGAGCCAAACAGCTCGGAATTGTAAAGTTGCATGAAAGTAAAGGAAGTTCGACGGATCAAACAATCCGGAATTTGTAAATGACGATCGACGGATCAAACGATCCAGAATTGGTAAATGACATAAAAGTAAACGGAACGGGGTCGGAACGCCGTTTTAACCCGAGATTACTTCTCTTACGGGAAGAGAAGAGGATCGCGAACTAAAACGTATCAGACCCCGTTAGACGGAGGCGTCTACATTTCAACAGTGTCTTCCGAAACGGTTGTAGCGACTGACGCGTAAACCGAGACGGAACGAGAGTTTTGAAGAGAAAGGGAGCTACCTATGGCTAGGGTCAGCTCCTTTGGCTCGGGGGATGTATACGGGATACGAAAGTGTTTTTGGAACGGTGTTTTGAAGTGACGGGGGTTATATTTGATCGAAATACGAGGTTTTCACGCAAAACGAGGTAAAATCGGGGCTCGGGGGGAGTGGAACCAGTTTAGGCCGAGAGTTTCTTGGTGAAAGGGGTGAAATTTTGTTGTTGTAAATGGCTTTGACAGCCTTGGTATTTATAGGTGAAAAATCAGCATGAGTCCGGACGGACTTAAAGTGAAATCAGGGGGGTTTTGTGAAATTTGGAAATTGGAGGGACTTGTTGGCAATTTCTGAAAGTCTGCAAATGAGTCCTGCCAGACTGAGATTGCATACCAGGGGTATTTTTGTCTTTTCACTCTGAATTTGATTGAAAGGTGATGGGGGAGCTGTGGCATGTGAGCCACGTATCCCTGTGACTCACAGGCCATGGGAATTTGTGCCATTATTTCCCGGTTTTGTCCGTTTTTAAAATAACAGTCCGAAAAATGTCCGAAATGCCCCCGGAAAGTGCCGGAAAGTGCGTTTTTCAGGGAAAGTCGTACTTTTACGTGCGACGACGTGTGTTGAGTACGCTTTGACGTCGGGATGCTCGGGGCAGTCCCGAGACGCGTTGGCTTGGCAACGGGGAGCTTAACGGGTTCCGGTTAACCTGGAGCGGGCCAGTTAACGGATTTTGGTTAACTTTCTAACGGATTTTGACGATCCGGATTTGGGTACTTACACCTACACACATAGTCTTATTTTCCCAAAACCTGGAACCCATCTGGTTATGTCATATACATCTCCTCCTCCAACTCTCCATGTAAAAAAGATGTTTTCATATCTACCTGCTTGAGTTCCAAATCCTAATGTGCCACCATTTCTAATAGCACTCTGATATAAGTGTGTCTAACCACTGGTGAGTAAATCTCATTTTAGTCAATGCCCTTCCGCTGTGTGAAACCCCTTGCAACTACACGAGCTTTATACTTGACCCCCTCTGATGGTGACATACCTTCCTTTTTATTAAACCCCCACTTGCAAGTCATAATCTTTCTGCCCTCTGGCCTCTTGGTTAGCTCCCATGTCGAATTCTTGTGAAGTGACTCCATCTCATCCCCCATAGCTGCATGCCACTGGACAGACTCTGAACATGTAACTGCTTCCTTGAAAGTAGCTGACTCCGAAGAATCGGGCTCCACCTCTTCAACAACCTGAAGTACATAAGACACCATGTCTTCAAAACCATACCTCACTGGAGGCTTCCCGAAATTAGCCCATCTAGACATCTCTTGAGCTAACCCATTGTGACGATGTTGAAATTCCAACTCGCGGAAAAAATTCGATTTTTCGTTTCTTTGAAAACCAAAAAAAAACCGGAAAAACGGAGTCGCCACGCCATTTTTGTTTTAAGGGCCAAAACTTTTAAAAATGCTCGAAATAAGAGATTTGGGTTCGGAGGTCACGTTACACACCGGGAAGAACGTTAGTGTTCACCCGGAATGCCTCGTAAAACGAGTCTTCCGAGCATAGAAACCATTTGTGTGTGTGTGTGTGTGTTACTTTGGCCAAAATAAATTGAAATTGAGAAAAGTAAAAATTGGGAATTCTTTATTAGACTTTGGACAGATCCCATGATTTTTTGGTATGATTTTTGGGTTGAGTTTTGAGACTCAAAGGATTTTTTGAAGTTGAAAACCAATTCTGTCAGAATGAAAAAGGCAGTGGACCCTTGACTTTGAAATGGATTTAAGGGCTTTAAAACTTCATAATCTGAGGAAACTCAGAGAATTAAAGTTGTTCCAGACATCTTAAATAAGATTTATGTAAAAGAATTTTCCATTTTGGAGATGATTTAAGGGACCAAAACCTTCTGGAAATCTCAGATATGAAATCTGGGCTTCCAGAGGCTGAGGAACTGACCTTTAAAAGAAAATTTGAAAAATGGAGTTTTACTCACGTAAAAAATAAAGTAAAAATATGTATGGAAAGCTCTGGATGTTGGATACAAAAAGTGTTTTGTAGTCAACATCAAATTCCAAGTTTATCTGTGTCCAAAAAATTATACCATGGACAGAGGTCTTAGAAAATTGCTACTGGACAGCAACTTTCTTAAGAAGAAAAACATGATTTTAAGGGGGGTTTTGCATCCATACTTGTCCCCATTTTCCTAGGTTTTGATTAGTGATCACTTGAAATTTTAGTGGTGAATCAACTATATCAAACCATCCTTGGGGTACATTAGGACTAAGCACTTCATTTGCTTGGGAAGGGAAATTTTATCCTTTGAAAATGAGATTTGATGTATGAAAATGGTTTTTAGGGTTTTGAAAATGCATTTGCAAGTAAGTAAGAACACTTTGAAGAGAATGTTGATCCTTGTAGAAGATCAACCATGGAGATGAACTTCCATGGTGATCTTCTTGGATCTAGGGCAAGAAGATGAACAAACTACATTTTGGAGTTTGAAAATGCATGCATGGATGAATTTTAGGGTAAGGAGAGGGAGGTTATACCTATCTTCCTTGTGTTTTGTGTTTGAATGGATTCAAAGGCTTGAATGTGTTTAGGGTTTGAAAGTGTTTAGGGTTGGTGATTAGAGTTGGTCAAAGAGAAAACAAATAGATAACAATGAAGTCCTCTATGTTTTCTCTCTAATCCTCCTCCTAAAGGGTGATTTGAGCTTGAGTTAGTGTATGTAGGAGAGTATGTATGAGAGTGATTTGAAAGTATTTTGAGTGAGTGGGATTTGGGAAAGATTGAAGAGAAAATGGTGGCAATTCAAGTGAATTCCCACTGTTTTCTCCCTATTTTTCGCCAAGGTGCAGTTGCAAAATGTGTTGTTCCTTTTTTATTTCTGTGACTGAAGGCCTCAATTTATAGCCCTCTGAAATTGCCATTTTCATCCGCGCGGACATGAGTGGAAGCGTGCACTGTTCATTAAATGCAGCTCCAGGCTTTGGACACAAGGAATATTTTTCAAAAAATTCAAACTGGCTGTGTTTTTCAACTTACCAGATTCGGATTTTTCCATTTCTTTTGCTTTTTGAGATTCTTTTCTAGGTTTAACCTTAAATAACAATGCCCACTTTACCCTTGCTTGGTTAGAAAAGTTAGGAATGTTAGGAAATGTTAGGAATGTTAGGACTTTCGTTAATTTTCTAACGAAAATACTAACAACTCAAATTGGAGCACTTACAGTAGCCCCTCGGCGACGGCGCTTTCGAAGGAAGCAGGGTCGTCGATAAGAGTAAGGCTCCATATTTGACAGGATGATCAAGTGATCGAGTGGCTGAACCTGGTGATAGGCTACCTACGTATCCCGAATGGGGAATCAAGCCGGCCGTAGTTCGGGTCTTTGACCCTGGAGATGATGGCGTTTTAGGTGCCTCGAACCTTGATGAGCAAGTTCTGATTGCTGAGAGAAACTCTGCTGGGGATAAGAATGACCATTTCGGTCTGATGGCTGAAATTGTATATCCGCTCTGCTGGGGATAGGAATGACCATTTTGGTCTGGTGGCTGAACCTAATGATAGGCTACCTACGTATCCTTAGGAGGAATCAAGCCAGTCGTAGTTCGGGTCTTTGACCCTGGAGATGATGGCGTTTTAGGTGCCTCTGACCTTGAAGATGGCATTTTAGGTGCCTCAGACCTTTGGAGATGATGGCTTTTTAGGTGCCTCGGACCTTTGGAGATGATGGCGTTTTAGGTGCCTCGAACCTTTGGAGATGATGGCTTTTTAGGTGCCTCATACCTTGATGATGATGGCATTTTAGGTGCCTCGGACCTTGAAGATGATGGCCTTTTAGGTGCCTCGGACCTTGATTTGAAATGTTTTCCCTTAATGGTTTGGGATGGATGGTCCTTCGGTGGACTTCATTCGTCTGTTGCCGAAGGAGAGGGTGACCGTTTTGGTCGGGTGGCTGGACCTATGGTAGGCTACCTACGTATCCTTAAGAGGAATCAAGCCAATCGTAGTTCGAAATGCTGCTGGGGTTTCGGCCGTTGACGGGATTTCGTTAACTTCGCTGGGGATTTTATTAGCTTTTGCTGGGGAAGACGGGCTTGCGTTTTACGGCCGTTGATGATTTTGATGAAAGAAACGGGATTCCGTTATCTTTCTCGGGGAAATCGGACTTACGTTCGACTGTCGTTGATGATTTTGATGAAAGAAACGGGATTCCGTTATCTTTCTCGGTGAAATCGGACTTACGTTTGGCTGTCGTTGATGATTTTGATGAAAGAAACGGGATTCCGTTATCTTTCTCGGTGAAATCGGACTTACATTTGACTGCCGTTGATGATTTTGATGAAAGAAATGGGATTCTGTTATCTTTCTCGGAGAGATCGGACTTACGTTTGACTGTCGTTGATGATTTTGATGAAAGAAACGAGATTCCGTTATCTTTCTCGAAGAAATCGGACTTACGTTTGACTGTCATTGATGATTTTGATGAAAGAAACGGGATTCCGTTATCTTTCTCGGGGAAATCGGACTTACGTTTGACTGTCGTTGATGATTTTGATGAAAGAAACGGGATTCTGTTATCTTTCTCGGAGAAATCGGACTTACGTTTGACTGCCGTTGATGATTTTGATGAAAGAAACAGGATTTCGTTATCTTTCTCGGAGAAATCGAACTTACGTTTGACTGCCGTTGATGATTTTGATGAAAGAAACGGGATTCCGTTATCTTTCTCGGTGAAATCGGACTTAAGTTTGGCTAGTTGATGATTTTGATGAAAGAAACGGGATTCCGTTATCTTTCTCGGTGAAATCGGACTTACGTTTGACTGCCGTTGATGATTTTGATGAAAGAAACGGGATTCCGTTATCTTTCTCGGTGAAATCGGACTTACGTTTGACTGCCGTTGATGATTTTGATGAAAGAAACGGGATTCCATTATCTTTCTCGGTGAAATCGGACTTACGTTTGACTGCTGTTGATGATTTTGATGAAAGAAACGGGATTCCGTTATCTTTCTCGGTGAAATCGGACTTACGTTTGACTGCCGTTGATGATTTTGATGAAAGAAACGGGATTAACCTTGGTTAACTTTGGTTAACCCTTGTTAAGTTGAGGACTAAACTGCAGAGTCTTGAAATTTTAAAGGGTATAAGGGTCTTTTTGACCCTTCTTTTCCTTCCTCACCCTTTTTCAGTTTTTTGCATTTTCGAGAGAGAGAGAGAGAAAACCGAGGAGGGAAGCCATTTTTGGCCAAAAAACCTTCAAAAATCTTCCATTTTCTTTGATTTTCAAGCAATGGAACACGGGGAAGCTGCTATCCAAGGCCAAGGACGCGGTCCGGTTGCGGAGAGACGATTGAAGCTCGTTCGAATGAGGAGGCATTATACTCTTTCGCAATCGATTGCGGAGGAGCACTATCCCGATGCGTGGCAACATTGGGCCACTGATCCGTGTCTCCGAACGGTATACTTCGAATCTCTTCACTTCTTTTGTTGATTTCTTGCTTGAAATTGATTTTTGGTGATTTTTGATTTTTTTTTTGAAATCCGAAAATTGTAATGCTCTTGGCCTTGAATTTCGATTTTGATGCTTTGCATGTTGTAATATGCATTTTGTTTGGAGAAGAGAATGGGCATTTTGCCAAAAAAAAAATTTTTTTTTTAATTCGAAAATTGCATTTTAAAATTCAAAAATTATGTTTTTTTTTTTGACGCTGAAATTGGATTTTTGATGATTTGCATGTTGCAATGTGTTTGAAAAGAATGGGCATTTTGCCATTTTTTTTTTGTTGTTTTTTTTTGAAATATGAAATGATAAGGAATTCGCCCGAATTCGGGACGGACATGAATGTATGCATGTATGCACTCTTGTAGGATTTTTTTTGTAATGGGATGATGAATGATATGAATGATATGAATGCATTTTTCTTTTTTTTTTGAGAATGTGATTTTCTGTGAAAAGTGGGACGGATTTTTTTTTTGCTCCCGTTGATTGAATGTATGTTATTTTATGAGAAATGAGACGGAGTTTTTATTCCCATTGACTCAATGTATGAATGTTTTTCTTCATGCATGAATGAATGAATGGTGATTGTTAAAAACTCTTTTCCTCTGTGCAAGAAAAATGGGGCTGAGTCCATTGTATGCCGTTATGCTGCCTGATTTTTTTTCAAAACTTTATGTCTATGATGCATGTGCATGCTCTTTTTTTTTAATGCAATTTTTTTTAATGCAATTTTTTTTCTTTTTTCTTTTTAATTGCAGGGTGGAGATCGCTTTGTGACGCAGCAGCTGAACAAGATGAAGACTCGAGGATCAGTGGAGTCTGTGGTAGACCTGTGGGACCGGCTTCCGGTCTTGGGCCGAGGAGCTTTGATGAGTCCTAGACAGATCGTCATTGGGACCGTGCCGTACGAGTTTATCGAGTGCCCGAGGGGTTGGTTAAGTTCTCCAAGAGCAAGGGTCTCGATCTTTGCTTTGGCACAAAGACCTGTGGGACGCGACCCACACATTCCATTTTTTCGGGAGGCCACAGCCACACCTTCCGACTACGCAGCCGATCACGAGCCCGTCCTTTAAAGGACGGAGCGTTGAGTGGAGAGACGGCTACAGTGATCGGGACCTGCAGGAGCTTCTGGGCTTTACCCCCATTCCCAAAAAGGGGATGGGGATGGAGTATGCCGTGGTCTATGGGAAGATTGTAGAGACCATCGGGAATTACGAGGCCGGGACGAGAGAGTGGGCGCGGTGCAGTTGCCGTGGCTTTCTTGTGGTTTGCCTTTCGAGCACCCTTGGACACGCCGAGGGGACGGCGATGTTTGCTTGGCTGCGGAGTTTGGAGGATGTGGAGATGGCCGGGAGGTCCCTTGGGGAGAGGCGGTGGTCGGCGAGCTCTATTTTGCCTTGGATCGATATAGCCGGAAGGCCGTCAGCTCTTTGACGTGCTTCGAGTTTCCTCTGGAGGTACAAGCTTTCTTTTTGCTTTCTCTCTTTTCTTTAAGCACGTATTCCTCATTTTTTTTTGCACCGGATTGATGGGATTTTCCCTTTCGCAGGTATGGGCTTTGGAGTTCTTTCACGTCACGATGTGGCGGCGGCCGGAGGAGTACATCGGGGCATACCCGGCCATGCTCTCCTGGAGCAAGCATGCTCGGGAGAAGAGAGGTTCTAAGGGGCGCACGACCCTTAAGTACAGGGAGTGCCTACCTTTGACGAGGGCTGAGACCGATGAGAGGATGATTTTCTACCCCTGGGACCGCTTTGATGTGGAGCAGCTGAAGGGTGCCGAGATATGGACCGTGCAGCGGGGGATTTTTAGGGGCTTGACTTGCGACGTGTACTATCTGGGAGAGAGAGTGACGCGTCAACATGGCGTGAACTCGCCTTTGATGGCTCCAGTGGAGCCTCCCGCCGACATGATGCATCCGAGCGAGAGGTCGAAGTGGGGCGATTACCGAGGTGGCCAGCACTTCTCGGCATTTGTGGCGATTGAGCAATATCCGGTATTTATCTTGAGGAGGTTGAGGATGCCCCAGGTACTTGAGCGGGAGGGGATAGGGATCGTACGGTACCCACGGACGGACTTTTCATATGTCCAGGATGGGGTCCGATTGAGGGTGCAGATCCCTTAGCCTGAGCGGCTTCCACGAGCTTTTCAGCCTCGTCCGGGTATGAAGGTATGGCTTCTCCTTCCCACCTCTTTTTTTTTGCTTTTGTCTTTTCCCTTCTTTCCTGTCTGTTAGTCAAATATATGCTTAGGTTTAGAATTGCTTAAACCCAATCACAACAAGCATTAATGTGGACCCCTAATTTTAATTAGACCCAATAGAATTTTTCTATGTATGATAGGTCCCCTTAATGCTAGTGCCAGTGTTTTTATTTCATGTAATTTTCTCAAGACCTTGAAGACTTGAAGATGTGAAGATTTGTCCCTATGTTATTTTCTGTGAGTTACTCGGTTTGCTACCCTAACTGGTTGACTTCCTAACCGCTATGTCAACCTAACCGGTTGCCTACCTAGCTGATGTAACCCTCACAGGTTGTATCTTATTTCTCGCCGGTTAAGGCTTCCTCAGCAAGCTCCCCTCAGCCTGGCCCAACCGAAGCATTTATTGCTCCCAACTACCCAGCAACCCCTTTAGCTAAAGTTGGTAAGGCAAGCATGCTGAATAGACGCTGAAGTGACATTCCTGCGGCTGTCAGAAGCTCAAAATAGATTGTCAAAATGACCAGTACTCACATCCTTTCAACCTCTACAAGGAAAATCTTCTCTCTCCTATCTCAGGCATTTAATGCAAAGATCCTTCAATTCAAAGGCATGCCTGATCAAGTCATCATTGCAACCTCTTCAAAGACAACGGCTCCTTTTCAAAGTTCTCTATAAATAGCTTCCCTGGAGCATTGAAGAAGGTTGGTGCATTTATGATTCTTGAGAGTGAGTTGCTCTGAACTACCATCCTGAAAACTCCATAGTTCAAGGCATTCAATTCAAGTCCTCTTATTCACTAGACATCACTGTAGGACTTATACACTGTGCACCTCAATCAATATTGTAGTGTTTCTTCATTAGACTACATTTGGAACACATTGATTGATTCACACACAACACCCTAGAGAAATCAGCTCAACTTGTGAGCACATCTCTAGAAAACACCAGGTCTTTATTGTAGCACGATCCGTTAGTGGTCACCTTTAGTTTGGCAGCCTTCAATCATTGGCTTGCAACTTGTAATAGGTAGATACCATTAATATAGTAGTGCACTTTCACAAATCCAAGTTCTGACCAAACTTGGTAGAGGACGTATCAGTTATTTAACACTGTGAACCTCTTCAAACAATGTGTCATTCTTCTGCGTGTTTGTTTATTTTTGTGTAGTTGTAACCGGTTGACATTCTCTCAACTGGTCACAACCTATTGACTCAACCTACTGCTCAACTTGTTTGTCTTACTTGGAAATATAATTTGTCTTGTTTGCATAAGGATTTTTAACGTACTGCTTTTGAAACTCTACCTAACCGGTTGTAAACCTAGCCTAACCGTAATTCCGTTGTGCAAAACTAATCTAACGGTTAGCAAGTGTGTTTCCTACAACCTTTTACAAAGACTAAGAGTTTTTAAGCAAAAAGTTTTAATCAGGCTATTCACCCCCCCCTCTAGCCTGGTTCCTACCATTCAGGACCTAACAATTGGTATCAAAGCGAGCAATTTTCGAAAATTATTTTTCCAAGCTTAACCGCTTGAATTGCCAATTCCAAAATGGCGGGAAAAATCATGCAAACATACAACTTGACATCCGTTCCCATGTTGAACGATAACGAATTTCCAGTATGGAAAAACAGAATCATGCGGTACTTGGATTCAATAGATGATAGGTTAACTACTGTAGTTAGAGATGGTCCAATGACACCCCTGAAAATCAATCTTGCAACAAGAGCACCCAAAACTCCTCTCATGGATCATGCAGATAGAGAGTCCGAACAAGACTTTGAGGTTTATGAAACTTATGTGCCAAAACCTCGTGAAGAATGGACTGAGGATGACAAACTTTGTGATTCCTTAGACCGAAAAGCATTGCACATAATAACCTCGGGACTTGATGACAGACTGTACAAACAAGTACAATGCTATGAGACCGCTCAACAAGTATGGCAAAGTCTTCTCGTATACTTTGAAGGAGATCAAGTGGCCAAGGATAACGAGACTCTACAAAAGCGTTGCTTTGAGTTTGAGTCCTTCAAGAAGAATCCAAATGAAACAATGAAGGAAACGTACGACCGATTCTCGCGAGGTGAGTAACTCTTGTGCATCTTTAGGTAGAGTCTATACCATGAAAGACCTAAACATGAGATTCCTCAATTCTCTTGGAGACTTGTGGCATGTGAAAGTCGCTATTTTGAAAGAATGCCGTGATTTGAACACTACTCATATCCGTAACATTGTGTCTACTTTGTTTCTATATGAGGAAGAGCTCAACCGGCCGAGTGGAGTTCAAAAACAATTTAAAAATCTATCTCTACGCTTTTGCTCGGACCGAGATCTTCCCCGGTTCTTCTATGCTTACCACCAAATTACCACCAATGACTCTCCCTCAACATCTCGGCCTCAACCAACTCTAGCCAATACCTCTTCTAACACACCTCTTGAGGTAGAGGATGAATTCTTTGCATTCGCCGTAAAACTACGTGAGAAAGTTTAAGGATTTTAAGAAATCCCACAAAGCAAATCATTTTCAACCCAAAGCCTCATCCTTCCATAGATCCAGGAACTTCCAAAAGAAAGGCCAAACCTCAACCTCAACCGACGGAAAGAATGCCCAAGGTGAGCTTGTGTGTTACAATTGTAGAAAACCCGGCCATTTTGCCTCCAAATGCCCTCAACCTAAATATGAATTTTGAGGAAGAAACCGGTCAAGAAATTCCTAGATCTAAATCTAAGAGCTTAGTTGCCGAGGATGGGCAGAAAAAGCTATGCCGGTTTGGTTTGAGACCGACTACGAGAATGAAGATGCCGACTATGCCGACTCGGATGAAGATGCGTGTCGGTTTTGTTGCTATGGATGGAACCTATGAAAAACCCGTCTCCCCGCAAACTCCTATTTTTAGACACCCCAATTCCAATGAACAATCATCCTATGTTGATCGAGACTCCGCCTATGAGATCTCCCTTGACATTCTTTGATGAACCCATTTCTACTCCCAAGGCGAGATGCGAGTAACCCCTATAATTTCAAAATTCAAAACATAGGTGGATCCCTTTATGGTCGGTCCAAAACCTTGCCCACTCTCGGACCGGCGATGCAACCAATCCAACCGACCTATCAAGCTCGAAGCCTTGCCGATTGCTTCCTATCAACCGATGCTTGAGACCCGACCGATTCACTTAAAGCCTCTAACCGAACCGAGCCCTCAACCGATATCTTCACTACCAAATTTTGATCCCAATTTTGAACCATCATCCTCTTCCTCTCGGCCCTACTTTTATTGACCCAATGCCAAATATGTCAAAGTACGAAATGGCGAGAGGTGATGAATGAGCTCTTCTCCGATTTTGAAAAATTAAATGAAGCTCACAAAATCATGGTTGATAATTTTTAAAGTGATCACTACTTTTGAAAATGATTCTTTGAAAATTTGAAATAAAAACTTTGAAAGAAAGTAAGCTAGAGTCGAGATCGGTTGAAGAAGGACAATCAAGAACTCATTTGAGAGACTAAACATTTACATTTGTCAAATTGTTGATCTTGTGTCAAGAAATAACTCTCTTCATAAAACAATTGACACGTTTTCAAAATCACGAAGCTATTTGTGGAGACCATCATTCAAGATCGGTTATCTCCTAACCGAGATGTAACTGCGGTATAAGTTTTAACTCCGGCGGTGATGACATTGACGGCAAAGACAAACCGGTTAAGAAGTCTGCTCTCGAGAACTTGATAGGCAAATTTGATGATGCTCAATCCAAAATGATTAAGAAGGAGTTAACCAAACCTTTCAAATCTGTCCCTCACACCTATCTAATGGACGGAGTACGAGATGAAAGCCTATACGAGCAAAAACAAATCTCAATGGACCGAGGTAGGCGATCCTGAGTTAGGACAATATGTCCCACTTAGTGATGGGAACAGCAAAGGTGGAATTAAAATTGTTGATCATGTTGCGGGTCGGGAATCCTCAGCCGGTAAGGTAACCGACACCGGTAAGGGTATGACCGATCGGACAACGATCGCGAGTCACCCAACCGGTAAAGGCAACCTAACCGGTAAAGCCATTCCTAAGCCGTGCAACGGGTTAACAAAAGTAAATCCATCACCTTCGTCCCCCAGAAAGGATGCATCTCTGCTCAATCGAGTTAATCCCTCGAAGCATTGGCAAAATTGAACATCAATTCATCTAAGCCTCCTCGGCCATCTTCTAATAAATGTGTAAATTGTGGTTTTATTGGTCACAAGGCTTATGAATGCCTCTTGAAGCATCTATCTGGACCCAGCTGAGTCTAAAAGCTCGGGTGGTGGCCGAGGTATAGGCTGCAAGAGGAACTAACTCTTTGGACCCAAAGAATAAGGGGGACCATAAGCTTCTTGTTTTATTTCGGGAATGCTTAATGGCCTCAACCGATGCCGGTAAGGATGTTTGGATTATGGACGGTGGATGCTCTAGGCATATGGTGGTCATGCCGATCTCCTAACCGTCTGGAAGAAGCATCTGGTCCTCCGGTTGTCTTTGGTGACAACGCAAAGGGTAAAATTATCGGTCGAGGATCCATCAAAGAGGTACGATAATTGTACGAAGGTATCTTTGGTGGATGGTCTAAAACACAACCTTCTCTCTATTTCACAATTTTGTGACAAAGGTATGCATTGTGTTTTCAATTCTTCCAACCTATGTGAAAGACATTGCTACGGGTGAAACACTTCTCCTTTGGATATAGAAAAGGTAACGTATATGCTATAGATTTAAACAATGTCTCGAATGTTACTAATGTTTGTTTTGTAGCTAAGAACATCGGTGAGAATTCTGGCTATGGCACAAGAGACTCGATGCACAGAACTTCAAATATCTATCAGGCGGCCAATAAAAATCTTGTCGCCGGCTTACCTCGGGTGTCTGGCGATCATGGAAGGAAATGTAGAGCACATGATTGGGAAAACAACATAAAGAATCTTTCGCATGACAAGCCTGCATGTCCACTTCTAGGTGCCTCAGGCTGCTACATATGGATACTGTTTGGCCCACAACTATTTGCCGGTTTGGGGGGTAGCGGATATGCCTTGGTTGTTGTAGACGATTTCTCAAGATATACACAGGTAGAGATGTTTGCTTCAAAAGATGATACATATGAAGTTGCTACCGGATTATTCCGTCTACTTCAAACCCAAAGAATGTGATATCATCGGTATGAGATCGAGATAATGGAACGGAGTTCAAAAATCTTGGAATCGCTCGATGCTTGTGATGATCACGGAATAGACCACAATTTCTCGAGTTCTTTGGTACACCGCAACAAAATGGTGTAGTTGAGAGAAAGAACGGGACATTGATCGAAAGTTTGGAAAAACAATGATATCCGAAGCTAGGCTCCCAGTATTTTTGGGCCGAAGCTATACATACGGCTTGCTTCACCCAGAATAGATCTTTGGTCAACAAGTTTCACAACAAGACCCCTTATGAGCTTTGGCGTGGCGGGAATTCCCAATATTAGTTTCTTCAAGATCTTCGAATTTTGCAAATGCTATGTTCTTTACAACGGTAAAGAACGCCGAGGTAAATTTGATGAAAAAGGCGATGAAGGCATTTTTGTGGGATACGCCCGAGCACGGTAAGGCATTTAGAGTTTTTAATAAACGGTTGTTGAAAATTGTTGAATGCATGTTCATGTTACTTTTGATGAATTTGATTTGCTAGAGTCGACAAGGCTCCAAATAGTGCTTGATAGTTACGGTGTTTTTGAGACGGGTGAAACAGAGATAATCAAAACTCTAATCAATCCGCAAGGCATCAGCCTTGAAATCGAGTCTCCCGGCTCAACCGTCGGCCTCTAGTGGTGTAACCTATAGAGACCTAGTTGATGACTCCTTCTTTCCTCAATCGGTTAGGCAATCAAATAGTCAATCTCGGCCAGTAGATCCCTTACCAACTAGTCCTCATATTACAACTCCCGATTCATCACACTGAAGGTGAACCAATTTCACCCATCAACTTACCATTTCCATCTCCAATTACCGATCACCATCATCGGGTCACCCTCACCTAACCGATCACCTCAACCGGTCTCCTCTCCCTCAACCGATTCCACTCCTCCCATAGAAACCTTAAGACGGGGAATCGGTCGGGCAAGACCTACCTAGGGAAGTGAGATCGGTTAGAAATCATCCTTTAGAAAATGTTATTGGTGATGTCTTTGGACCTAGAATGACTAGAGGCCAATTAAGAAACTTAGAGGAACAACATGGTTTATTTTCCTCTTGCTATGGTCTCCAACATAGAACCAAAGAAAGGCGATGAAGCACTTGATGACCCAGTGGGTAGAAGCTATGCGAGAAGAGCTTAACCGAGTTTGATAGATGTAAAGTTTGGGAATTAGTGCCTAGACCTAGTGATCAAGCGATAATTGGAACGAAATGGGTTTATAGAAATAAATTGGATGAGTGCGGAAAAATTATAAGAAATAAAGCCGGATTAGTGGCAAAAGGATATAGACGGGGAGGAAGGAATAGACTATGATGAGACTTTTGCTCCCGTAGCTAGATTAGAAGCCATTAGGTTATTTCTTGCCTATGCGGCCTACAAAGAATTTAAGCTATATCAAATGGATGTGAAAAGTGCATTTCTCAATGGTGAACTTCAAGAGCTTGTTTATGTAGATCAACCTCCCGGTTTTGAAGATCCTAAGAAGCCTCAATCATGTCTACAAATTGAATAAAGCTTTGTACGGCCTCAAGCAAGCACCTCGAGCATGGTATGAAACTCTCTCCAAATTCCTACTTAGTGAGAAGTTCGAACGAGGTAAAATCGACACCACCTTATTTATTGCTAAGCATAATGGTCATTCATTGTTAGTTCAAATATATGTTGATGACATAATTTTTGGATCTACTAACGAAAAATTATGCAAGAGATTTGAGAAGCTTATGCGAGCAAATTTGAGATGAAGCATGATGGGTGAGCTAACCTTTTTCCTTGGACTTCAAGTTAAGCAAACCCATGAAGGTATTTTCATCAATCAAGCCAAATATACCAAAAGATCTAATCAAGAAATTTGGACTTGATTCCGCTCATCCTCAAAGCACTCCTATGGCCACAAATGTACACTTAGACAAAGACGAATCCGGTAAGAAAGTAGATATGACACTCTAGAGGTATGATAGGCTCTCTACTTTACTTAACCGCTAGTAGGAAACGAGATATCATGTTTGCCGTATGTGTATGTGCTAGATTTCAAGCTGACCACTAGAGAATCTCATTTGCAATTTGTCAAAAGAATCATTAGATATCTTGTGGGAGCTGCTAACTTAGGTTTGTGGTATCAGAAAGATTCATCATTTACACTAATTGGTTATTCGGATCTTGATTTTGCGGCTTGTAGGGTCACCGGGAAAAGTACTAGTGGAACTTGTCAATTTCTAGGTAATAGGTTGGTTTCTACACAGTCGTGCAAGAAACAGGCATCAATTTCCACTTCTACGGCGAAAGTGAGTATATAGCATTTGGAAGTTCTTGTTCACAAATTCTATGGATGAAGCAACAAGCGGTGGACTATGAAATCCCTCGAAGTATGTCCTATTTATTGTGATAATACCTCGGCCATATCGGTCTCCAACAATCCTGTGATGCATTCAAAGACCAAGCACATAGACATCAAATATCACTTCCTCAAGGATCACGTTGAAAAGGGTAACATTGTTCTTTTAAAAGTCCATGCGATTATCAACTAGGTGATATTTTGACAAAACCATTGGACATTAAAAGATTTGAATTCCTTAGAGGAGAACTAGGCATGATTGATATTCGTTAATTTATTGTGCTAACCTTGCTTTACATGCAGTAAAAGCTCTCAGCCGTCATGATGGTGCCTCATTTGCTTATGCTCGAGCCGATGCTCTTGACCTACTCTCGGCCGGTATGTAAGATATCCCTAACCGATTAAAAGCATCCCCTAACCGATGGTCCACTAACCGATGCAAAAGCCTTCTATCCTAACAGACCAATTTTTCATTGTCTAACCGTCATATCCTTGATCGGTCAAGCCTAATGTGGTGACGTCGGCTCAACCGATTGATCATTACCTAGCCGACAAGTCCCATCAATCCCATCGGCCGTCTACCGCCTTACCCTATCTTGACAAAGCATCATTCTTTGTTCCCACTCCCTCCTACTACCGTCCTTTTTGTACTTGATGATTGGTCAAATTTAAAATTTTGTGACCAAAAGGTAACACGTATCATTCCGAGTTTATCAAAAGGTTATCTTTTTGTCATTATTGCATTATGGTTTAAGCTACTTTGCACACACGTACCTAGTTTTTATCCCTCATATTTAAAATCGTGTTCAATATCTTTTTAAATATCTGTGCCATGCAGTTGAAACGGTTTCTTTATTACAAGAAACCTTTCCATCTTCTATCTCTCTCTACTATATAAGGAAATACAACACTTCATTCAAGCTTTTCGATTTCCTCTCTCTGCAAAAGCTTTGAACTTTCAAGAATTCAAATTCCATTCTCTCTTTGTTCTTCGAACTCTAATCCTTTCTGGTAAAGTTTTTCTAAATACTCAAATTCTTTTAACTTGAAGAACTAGAACTATTTTCAAAATCATAACCTCACTAACATTGTTTTCTTTTGAAATGTGTTCTAACTTAGAATGTTTTTGATTCTTAAATCTTTTGACAGATGGCTCCCAAACCAACTAAGAAAGACATTTTCGGAGGTTACATTCTACCAAGCTTCTTCGAATCTGAAGAAGGGAAGATCCTCCAAGCCATGCTAGTTGCTTCCGGGTTGTTGCCGTTCTTGATGCCAGAGGGGAATGATGATATTCTGTATGAGCTTGTCAATGAGTTCTTCAACAATGGCGTAGTTGATGATAATCCCAAGCCGGTGTTGTTTCTCGCATTACTTCTTCGGTTGGTGGTTTCTCTGTTGATTTCTCCCCCATCCTCCATAGCCGAAGCTTTCCACTACTCTTCCCTCAACCGGTTCCTCTTCTGTCACTTCGAAGGATATGGAAGCCGCACAGGCTACCGTCCGTGGAACCGATCCATTCGTGGCCAGGTGAAGGAAACAAGAAAGGCTGATTTGGATCTTTGTTCATTATGCCCTAACCGAAGTCATTGACCGATGTGTGATTTGCCGGTGCTGGTTCTCATCATTGTATCACCATGATACAATGGGAAGCCATTTCGGCGTTATGCTTCAAAGGAGATTCAAGCTGGTGCTCCTTCATCTATCGTGTTATCCTAATTGCCTTCAAGAAATTCCGAGAAGGAGAAGCCCTTGTCCCGGATCTAACAAGGCCAAGCCCGTTCATTATCTCTTACATGAGTAGAATTCTCTTGAGAATTCCTTCAATCTTTACTATTTACGGTGGTCAGCCTTCGGTTCCTAAGTCCTTTGTCAAAGCTTTCGACAAAGGCCGATCAAGCAAGAATTCTTAGAGAAGCCAAACCGAGTGGCCCCCATTCTTTGCTCCAACCAGAAGCCCAATAGGCTAAGAAGAAGACCTCTCAACCGAAGAAGAAGCCGTCAGCCGATATCCTCCAAACCGGTCTCTCAACCTCGGCCTTCTCAGCAGATCCCTTCTCAGGCCAAAGAAAATCCCCGAACACGATGCGAAGGCAGAGAACCCATCTCCATTGTTATCCGACCTAAAAAGTACGCTAGAAAATCCTCCAAACCGGTTACTCCTCCTCCGGCCACTTCAAAATCAAAACCAATCCCAAAAACTCCTTCCCCGAATAGCCAAGGAAAATGCGAGAAAGAAGAAAAGAGAATTGAAGCCGATATTTCTTCATTCATACCCTTTATCCCAACCAGATTACTTAGCCATGATACCTTGACCAGATGACATTACCTATCACCGGTCACGCCTCTAATCCCTCTTACCGAAAAGCGATGCCAGCCGATCGGAAATCCTACCTTCCACATTTTCCACAACAATCCATGGGCTATCCAACCCTCGATCTGCTCCCTCTCCTAGTTGGGTTTATCCTATTGATCATTTGCCGCCGTTTATTCGGAAGTTGCTTCAATTCCATGAAATCAACAAGTCTTCGTCTTAGAAAGTGGCAACATCCAAGATTACATTGATTTTGGAAAGCCAGGCATATTGAGAAGGGTGTGTACTTTCAGCGGACCTTGCCGTCTCGAGATTTTGATCTTTCCGCTTCTAGGCGCGTAGTCTTATCAAACAATACAACAAATTTTTTGATCGGCTTCCCCTCAAATGGAATCTTTGTTTTCTTAGCTCAAGATAGAATGAGGCGAGGACATGATGGTCCAAGCTTTGTATGGGCTGATTTTGCTATTCTCTATGGAGGCTGAAGATACCTTGATTGAGGCAGATTTTTACCGATCAGGAGATATGAAATGGAGTTTGACTCTCTCCCAAACTTTGACTCTGAACCGGTTTGCCTTGGCCCAAGGAAGAATCAGCTTATCAGGAATGTGATGGATGTGTTGGATAATTTACTGGATATGGACAATGAATTCAAGGCGGCTGGAAATATTTCCTTAGCCGATTTCTTTTCTGCAGTACAGTCCACCTCTACCAAATGGCCTACGGTTACTGATGAAGAGATTGATGCCATGTTTGAAGATGAGGAGGAAGAAAAAGAAAAATCTGAAGAGGTTGCTGAATCTAGTTCCAGTTCAAGTTCTGATGATGATGATGAGGACAAACCTGACCGGATGGAGAGCTCGAATCAAGCTTTTACCACTCCCAAACCGATGGCAACGGTTAGAAGCTTGGGAGGAGGCATTACCGATACGTCACCGGTTACCCCTTTGGGAGGAGGCTCTACCGACATCGCCTCTACTCAACCGATGATGCCTCATGGTTTCAATCCCTCCAACCGTTGTATCTTCGAACCGGTTAGAGTTTCTCAACCGATTGATCACGATGATGTCCTTACTGCGGCAAGGTGTGGCACATTAGCCTATTTGATGTAGAGGAAAAGCGGCTACAAGACCGTAGCCAGATGCTCTTTGCCCGGCGCTCGAAGCTCTTGAGAAGCTTCAATTCTTGACAGTCAAGTAAGAGAAATTCGATCTATGCTTTCTAGCCCTCCAAGAGTTGAGGAGGAGACTCGGTCAGTACCTCCCGTCTTCTACTATTCCTACTTGATGCTCTGATGGAGATTCGATTTCTTTGTGGAAGAAATTTCGATGATGAAGAAGAATTTAATATCTTGGATCCTGTGTCCCACCGGCTTATGCGATCCTTGCGTTCTTCAAAAGACATCTTCTCTCCCTTAAACTATTATACAACCGAGATCTTCCATTCCTCGAACCCCTCATGGTACATTCCACTCTTTGAACCCCATGAGAAGATTACTAGCCGTCTTGAGTATAAGTTGGTTTGATCCTCCTCCATTTTCCCAAGAACTCAAAAAGTTGAAAGAAAAAGAGGTTGATGTTCCTTTCTACTGTCCCGAACCGTTGGCCACTGGAGAAACAAGTTTCAAAGCCCGAAACCGGTTGCACTCAAACTTCGCCTTCGGTTTCCTCCACCCAGGTCAATCGGTCAAGCCCTCCAAAACCGATCAACGGTTGATCACCAAATTCCCTTCCAAGCGAAACCGACGAGTCTCTCCTTCCAAATCTCAAAGACTTCGCCACATGGGAATTCAAGGTGGAGTGGCTCAACTTTGCCTCTGGACCGGATGAATGCACATTTTCCTTACGATAATATCTTCATGCGTTATCTTTCGGTCAACAGGTATTACTCGGGTTTTGGAGCTACGTATTGTGAGATGGTGCTATGAAGTTACTCACGAGTTGGATTAATGCCTAGTGTTACTCAGCTTTCTATTTTGAGAAATGGCAATCCTAGGCCATGGAGCAACATTCGGCAAGCCTCCCTTCTACTCCTAGCTCTAAGGGTTATTCCTTTGATTCGGTTAAGACAAAATGCCCTATCATTGGCTCAGTGCTGGCTTCTTGAAGCGTTGCTTACACTTTTGATGAAGCTCATGATATTAGAATGCCATCACTCTTAGCCTTGAATCGACTCACGATCTCTTCGGCCCCAAATGATTTCCTTGTGTTCGGTCCCTCTATTGCTTCTTCCGTATCTGTTGATGAGGAGATTACATTTTCTCCAACCGGTCAAGTCTCTAGGATCGGTCCGGTTCATGTCGGCTCTCCAAGCCCGATTCTTCAACCGATGCCTCTACTTGGGTTCTCCGGCTACATCTCTTAGGGTCGCTCTATTCCCTCTACGCACATCTAAGCAGAAGCCTCCTACCGTTCCCCTTTCTCCACCAAATCCTTCCCTTGCCATCCAAGTGTTCATTCCCCAACGGTTCAAGCCTTAACGGTTATTCTTGCTCCTCAAGCCCGATCCTCCGGCTATATCGGTCGGCTCCTCCTTAGGTGATTCCTCTTAATAATGATCTTTTGTAGTGATGCGATCCTTCACACGATGCTCCTCCAACCGGTTCACGAGGATGAACTCAACCGGAAACTTTGTTGTAGTTCGTGATCTTTGTGAACTTTATGATGCCACAGTTTGCGAGTATGGTTAAGTCCAATCGGGGAGGAGGAAGAAGAGGTTAAGACGAGAATGGAGCACGGTTATCTGCGAAAGGACCTCAGGCCTAAGCTATGTGGCCGATTTGTTTGATAAAGATGCCAAGATCAGCGATCTCTCCACTCGGCTAGGTGCCTTGACCCGGTTGAACAGGGAACTCCACGAACAACGCCAAGGATGCCCAAACCGATCTCCCAGAAGCTTGGCCAACCAGAAGAAATCAAGAAGCTGAATCGAAGCTAGCCGATCGAAGCCTCATTATTTAGAAAGGATCCAACTGAGAGGATCAAGCTTAAAACTGAAAATGAAGTCCTCAAGAAGATGCTAGGCGGCCGTGATGCTTTGAGAAGTACGCTAGGAAGAAAAGGAAGAGAGATGAAAAGGGAAGCCAAGAAGTCGGCCAGAAATCCTCGCACTCAATAGGACCGGTCGAGTGAATTTGCTACCCCTCCTTCGAGATCCCAAGGATTTCCACTCCAGCGGAGTGATCCTGCTTTGCCCCGGGTCTAGAATGTAACCGATGAGGAACTTATCTTTCCATCTTTTGCTTAACCGGTTGAAGACTAATCAATGAGATTTCCTTAACCTCAAACTTCTGTTGTTTTGAATGACTTGTCTTTTAATTACTTTTGAATATTCAAACTATTCTAACTATTTCATTTTGCGAGGTTTTCTCATTCAAAAATATTTTACTTTAACTTGTTTTAAATTTCTAAGCTTTCAATCTATACGTAAGCTTTCTTAGGTTACATCTATGATGTTACTTGACTTAG
>JAFEMH010005307.1:0-10000 GCA_022495995.1 Adenophora triphylla var. japonica
CGATCACTTGACTATGGACTTCAAGCTCTCTAGGCGTAGAATAGTTACTTAAATTTTTATCAGGTAGCTCACGCTTGTGTTGTTGCTTTCTGTCTTTTTTTAAGTAAGAAATGAAGAGGCTGTGAGATATTAAATATATCAATAGTTGTTGGTGGTTTATGAATGCACGGCTTACCGAGTTTTGTGAGATGGAGCCAAAAAGTCGCTAAAACAAAAGAATCAGCTAGCAACTCACAGAATTTTTGGGGGTCCAGGAAACTAGTCTTCTTATATCTGCTCCACTGGCTCTTGTAAATGTTGAAGGATGACGAAATAATGGATTCATAACACTTGATAGAAATAATAAAATGTTGGAGTCTGTGCCTGTAGTCAGGCCCAGTTTTGGGCAAGTGCAAGGAGCTCCATTCGGCACAGGGTCCAAATTTCTTATGGGGCCTCATATTTTCCACCACTTCTAAGACTTTGCCCAAAAATTTATGGAGTCTTAAAATATATAATTTGATTGTTGAAGAATGACATTTGACCTTGTTTGCCTAAAACTGGTAATGCCTTCTGTTCTATTGACTTTTCTGATTCTTCTCTAAAAACCTACCTACATTAGCAACTGTATTTTTCTTCTGATTTTTACATCTTAAATTGTATATATATAAAATTATTACATTAAAAAATACGATGCATATATTTTAAATATATATAATATCCTATATTTAGCATGTCATTTTCTTATATACATTGAATATTATAAAACAAAATAAAGGTGATTAATTTGAATAATGTCGCAATGAGAAATAAAATTTGTCCCCCACTGATTACAATTCTTGGATCCGTCACTATGTATATATATATATATATATATATATATATATATATATATATATATATATATATATATATATATATATATATGTATTTTAAAATATTAAGGGCCCAATATTAATATTTAGCACATGGCCCCTATATTTATTGAGAAGGGTCTGCCCGCAGTTTTGGTCTTTCTGGTGTTTGAATTTGAGTTTCCTTGGCTGCCTTGAAACCTTGACCTGTTGTTGATAGTGACTTCAGGAAATTAGATTTTTTTTCTTGGTATAAACTTCAGAAAATTAGATGAGGGTATCGTGTAAAGTGTCTTAATAAGTGAGGTGTGACTCAAGTTGATATTCTGACAATTGGTTATTCAGGACACAGTCGTGCGTTGGTCAGCTGCAAAAGGCATTGGGCGTATAACTTCACGCCTTACCTATGCCCTCTCTGATGAGATACTTTCCTCTGTACTTGAGCTGTTTTCACCTGGTGAGGTATGTTAGTTCTCAGTCTTTCTTTTGCTTTTGCTCCACATTTTTATCCTTAAAAGATGTATTCTGATATCATACATCTTTTCTGAGTTTCTATTCAAGTTATTTGTAACTTTTTTTTCTAGGGCGATGGCTCATGGCATGGAGGATGCTTGGCGTTGGCCGAACTAGCACGCAGAGGATTGCTCTTACCGATCAGCCTTCCCAAAGTCGTACCTGTTGTTGCTAAGGTTGTATTGTCTTCAACTACTAAAGTTTCAATTAATTCTCATATTGTTTTAAAAATTGCAGTGGGGACTCTCCAACAAGACAATTCAATTTAAATCCCATTTATTTTCTGTATATGCATCATACTGTTGTGAGAGGTAGGAATAATACGAGGACGAATGATGGACACTCTCTGCTATTTGTTTTTCTTGCTGACCTCTCAGTTGCAATAAGTTAGTTCCATATGCTGCATTCATTTTAGGCTTTACTAGGATCAAAATTTATTTTCTCTGACTAGATGTTTAAAACAGTTTTCTTTTGCTTTTCGTTTGTCTCTGTCACTCTTGCGTGCTGTTATCTTGGAGTATACAGCTCATCATGTGAAATGGTCTGTTACCTAATGGGTGTTAATCCATTAAAAATATAATGCTTTAAACCATTGTGCATTGTACTAATTTGATACTCAGTACAATAGTCCAAAACATGATAAACATTTAATGGGTAACCCATGGATAAGAAATTTCCACCCCTGGTCTGTTTAACTCCACTTGTTTTCCTCCTTTATGCTACTTCCTCCGCCCCATAATAAATGTCACACTTTCTATTATGATATGCCCCCAAAATACATGTCGCATTTCTAAATAAGGAAATAATCATAGTGCAATTATACTATTGTAAAAGCACTGTGCAACTAAGTTAAGCACATTCCTTAAAACGTTGACAAGTTCAAATGCGACATTTATTATGTGACTGAGGGAGTAGGTTATTCCTGGTGATTTATTTTCAAGATTTCATTTATACGCCCTTAATCTGTTGGGCTTAAATTTTGAAATACCGTCCTTAAATGCAAATTCAGTGCACACTGCCACACAGGCACTAATAAAGTATTGTCTTGTTTACAGGCATTGCATTATGATGTTCGAAGAGGGCCACATAGTGTTGGATCTCATGTACGTGATGCTTCTGCTTATGTTTGTTGGGCGTTTGGTCGTGCATATTCCCACACTGATATGAAAAGTATACTCGGCCAGTTAGCTCCAGATCTTTTAGCTATTGCCTGCTATGATCGAGAGGTGCCTAACAATAACCTTCCTTTATTTGTTCTGTTTTCTATGGTTAATTTTCTTTAAGAAAATCATGCATATTGTTTTATGACAACTTTTTGTTATGCTTAGGTAAATTGTAGAAGGGCAGCAGCAGCTGCTTTTCAGGAGAATGTTGGGAGACAAGGGAACTATCCTCATGGCATTGACATTGTGAATACAGCTGATTATTTTGCACTGTCCTCACGTGCAAATTCTTACCTTCATGTTGCTGTCAGCATTGCCCAATATGATGGCTATCTCTACCCATTCATGGAAGAACTGTTATATAACAAGATATGTCATTGGGTATGTTTTCTAATCCAAGCATCAATTTATCATTATGTTTTGCAGTAAAATACGTATGATAAGTGAAAGTCACTAATGATTAATAAGAAAGAACAGAAAGGTAAAATGACATTTGAGATATCCAAACAGATCTATAACCATTTTAATTCAGAAGCATCGCTGGGCTGTGTTATTTTGAAAACTCTTTCTTTGGATTTTCAAATACCATAAAAGGAGCCATAACAGCGATTGTTGGTTTTTAGTACTCGAGTTTGAGATCTGTTTCTAATCATCAGTCCGTTCATGTGTTCCCATCTCATGAATGTTCCCTTTTCGTATTTTATCTTTTTAGTTTTATGAAAAAAAATAAAATAAAAAAAAACATCGATTTTCAAATACCATAATGGGCCATAACAGCGATTGTTGGTTTTAGTACTCGAGTTTGAGATCCGTTTCTAATCATCAGTCTGTTCATGTATTCCCATCTCATGAATGTTCCCTTTTCGTTTTTAATCTTTATAGTTTTATCAAAAACTAAAATAATAAAACATCTCAGCCGTGCTTCCTTTTGGATATGTTGCTTCTAGTGTTTCAACATTCCATGACAGCAAGTAAAGAGCTGATCTCATAGTTCTATACTGTCATGCTCATTTCCTCTCCATCTTCTTCCCCTTTCACCCGAGCCATACAACTTATATTCATTCTAGCCATCAACTTACTATAAACGGCTTTGATTCCATAGCTATCTTGCCTACTTATGGTGGGAAGGGCATGTATTAAATATGCAGAGGGGGATTTGTGATTGTGCAGCTTGGTACTAACTTTTTAAAACTCAAGTCAGGAAGTCACAGTGGAAAGAAATTTGCACTTTCGGTTATTCTGAGGCGGGCTGGGTGGGGGTTTGCGAAAACCTTGGTCGTTCATTTGGTAGTAGTGAGAAACCTATCAAAAATGCTAATTCTGTCAAACTCATGCAGCTAAAAATACTTGCTCCGTTTATTTGAGTTTACGAGTATAGTCTGAGAAACCTAACAAGCTTTCGAAATATATGGGAGTATACAGTTAATTGTGTTCTAGTTAGAAAGTTTAGGTCTTGTTTGGCTTATTGCCATGTGCAAGTGTAATAAGTTGTAGCACTTGCCCTTCGTGAACGGGGTTGATTATGTATTAGAGTAGAGCAGATAAAATACTAGAAGTAAAACGAACCTATATAACCCTTTCATCATGAATTTTTTTCTTCCAACTGTCTTACCTGTCTTTTTTTGTTTTCTTCTGACTCTTATTGTGTTTTGTGCATTTATGATTTAGGATAAAAGTCTGAGGGAACTTGCTTCAAGTGCACTTTCCGCACTTGTCAAGTATGACCCCGAATACTCCGCAAATTGTGTTCTGGAAAAATTGATTCCTTGCACTCTCTCACCTGACTTGTGCATGCGCCATGGAGCAACATTAGCAGCGGGGGAGGTTGTTCTTGCTCTACACAAGTCTGATTATGAACTTTCCAAAGGTAGGTATTTCTTTACTTGCCCCATTTATGTTGTGAGAAAATTGACGAACTATTTAAGCATTACATCATATATTCAATAGAGGGTAAGTGGTTCACATGTACTATTTTCGTGCTCATTTCATTTCAAAATCCCTTTGCGCAAATTTTGCTTGAGACCTTCAAGAAACTAAATGATTTAGTATGTTTTATAGAATTCGATGGATTCGTCTTTAGGTAGATTACGAGTATACCTTAAGAATCAACACGTAGAAGTCATCAAAGGAATGCACATGTTGATGTTTTTCCTAAAACAACGAGTGCCTCTTGGCTTGTTCACACTAGATTCATGCTAATTGATAATTTGATATCACACAAATATATTCTATTAACAAAATCATGAATAATATTCCTTGTTATCCTAATTCCTAGTTCAAAAAGATGTGAATTTGATATTTCTGTCTGTCTTTATGCGAATGTAGAGTTATATTTCTCCATCAATGTTCACTGGCAGATAAGCAGAAACTTGTTGCTGGAGCAGTTCCTGCTATTGAGAAAGCTAGGCTGTATCGTGGGAAGGGTGGAGAGATAATGCGTGCTGCTGTTTCGGTTTATTGAATGTATTTCTATTGCTCGTGTGTCTTTGATGGAGAAAGTCAAAAAGGGCCTGCTTGATACCATCAGTGAGAACTTGAGACATCCGAATGGTCAAATACAGGTCATTTGTTATGAACTACTTTCCGAGACGTACTTCAGATTAGAATGTTCATGTTCTAAGGCTTTTTTTTTTTGGTAATGTACAGAGTGCAGCTGTTGAAGCCTTGAAGTGCTTTGCTCCAGCTTACCTTGGCAAGACAGATGATAAAGGTTTGTATGATCTCACATTGAGATACGTGGAACAGTTAAGTGATACTAATGTAGCAGTTAGAAGAGGATCTGCATTGGCATTAGGTATTTTACCCTTTGAGTTTCTGGCTACAAGATGGAATATTGTGCTTCCAAAACTTTGCAGAGCCTGTGCAATTGAGGTACTACACTTAAGATAATAATTTTACCTTGAATATATTTGATTATTCGGTATCTGTTTTGTTGGACTTAATGAATCAAATCAATCACCTGAACGATTTTTTTTTTTTGCAGGATAATTCTGAAGATAGAGATGCTGAAGCACGGGTAAATGCAGTCAAAGGACTTGTGTCAGTGTGTGAAACATTAACTAGGACACGAGAACCCTCTAATTATCAATTGGAGGACTACACATCTCTGTTGCTTTTCATCAAGAGTGAAGTGATGCAAAGTTTACTCAAGGCTCTTGATGATTACTCCGTCGATAACAGGGGTGATGTAGGTTCTTGGGTTAGGGAGGCTGCCATGAATGGCCTCGAGAGATGTACAAAAATCTTATGTAAAAAGGATTCTGTCGACTGTTTTAGTAAATCAGTTGAAGTTTCTTCAGATGAAAAAAAAGGAGACATGGCTGAGAATAATGAGATTCAACCATTGTTTGATGCATATATTGCGACCAGTTTAGTGGAAGGCCTTGTTAAGCAAGCTGTGGAGAAGATGGATAAGTTAAGAGACGCAGCTGCAAAAGTTCTACAAAAGATTTTATATGACGACACAGTTTTTGTCCCTTTCATTCCTTACAGGGAAAAACTAGAAGAAATTGTTCCTAATAAATCAGAATTAAAGTGGGCGGTAAGTACAGATAAATTGGTTTTTAAGTGACCCGAGTAATAAGTTACACACTAAGGATTTATAATACATTCTGCAGGTACCAAGTTTTTCTTATCCTCGTTTTGTTCAGCTACTTGGGGTTGGTTGTTACAGTAATTCTGTACTCTCGGGATTGGTTATTTCAACTGGAGGGTTACAAGATTCTTTGAGAAAGGCATCACTCAGTGCTTTATTAGAGTATCTTCAAGCAGCTGCAGTTGAGGATCCAAATGAGGTAAACTTTAGGGAGCTCAGTTTATCTAAAGATGTTCTTTGGGTTCTCAAGAAGTACAAAAGATGCGACCGAGTTACTGTACCCACTTTGAAGGTACTTCCTTTTAATATTCTTGTACACGTTGCAAATTATTGAGTCATTTACAATATGGACATTTGTGAAGAAAGAAAAGAGATCTTTGACTTTCTGACCCAGCCACTTCTTTTGGTAAAATATGTGAATTAGTTCATACTCCCTCCGTCCCGAAATGATCTTCCCCAGTTTTTTGTCGTTAACATGAAGGTACTTTGAGCAATGATTTTAGGTTGATTTAATCATCCTAATGAAGATTAAAAACTTGTTATGAATACACCATTATAAATACTATCAATAACAATTGTTAGATGTTCATTCAGATAATTAAATCAACCCTAAAATTATTGCTCAAAGCATCTTCGCGTTAAAGACAAAAAGTAGGAAGATCATTTTGGGACGGAGGGAGTATATCATCTATTCACACCGTGTCCTTATTTTCTGTAATTCTTTTGCTAGTACAAGATATTAATGCAGAGTTGTTCTGGTTAGCTACTTAGCTATGAGTTTCTTCATTTCTTGAAAACTCCCAGTACATCGAGTCCAAATGCTCTATACCACTCATGATCCAATGACCATGAATTGTTAGGGCTGACATCATCATACACATTGTGATGTCATGAATGATTCTAAACACAAAGTGGTATACTGGTATAGATCATCTTTCTTTTATTTGGCTAAATTCTGGTTGAGTCTAGGGTAATTAATATTTTTGATCACTTTGGTTTTTGGTATATCAGACCATTGAGATTCTATTCAACAAGGGAGTCTTCTTAAACATGGAGGTCAGTCAACTTAGAGCTACCTATTTTATACATATGGTTATATATCTCTTTAAGTGTCTGCCAATCACAATCCGCAGGGCCAGACTCCTCTATTTTGTGCTGGTGTGCTGGAATCTCTCGCAACTGAGTTGAGGGGATCAAAAGACTTTGCAAAGTTGTATGCAGGCATTGCAATTCTTGGATATATTGCTTCAATTTCAGAGCCTGTCAACATCCAGGCTTTCTCTCATCTCTTAACTTTCCTCAGCCATCGATACCCCAAGGTTTGTCATTTTGTTAGTTTTTCCTTGATATATTATCAAGTTTTTATCGCCCATAAGTTTTTATATACATTTCCACAACAGGAGTCATACATTAAAACCTTTTACTCCCCCGTTCCAAAATTATGTAAGACTTTATTGGTCAATTTTGTTGAACTTTGAATGAAATTTCAATGATATTCATGAAATTATAAATGATTATATTGATACATCATCAACTATATTATCAACAACAAATTTTGCAATTTCATGAAGATTGTTAAAAAAATAATTTTTTTTGCTCAAGCTGACCAAGAAAGTTGAAGTATTAACATTTATTTTGGGACGGGGGAGTATTATGATAATAGCTTTCTCTTCCATAAGTAGCTTTTACATTTGCACTCTAACTGCATATTTTTTAAGGATGTAAGAACAACACCATGCCATGACTTGGACACGAAGAATAAACTTGGAAGAACAATGAAAAATTGCAACTTAAATGTAGAGAGCGGATATTACTTGGGACCAACTATATAGGAAAGTTGAACACATTTTCGGACAAAGATATTACAACTTAGTGATGTTATGCCCATGAGATCAAGACCAAAAAATGCATATCTTTAAACCCTTAACTCTTTAAATTAAAAGCTAGTACTTGAAATAGTGAAATTGAGATAAAGAAACGGCTTGAACCGCCACATTCCAGCCATCTATGCTTCTATGTTTGAATTGTTCGAAACTTTGATGGGCTCATTAGTTCTTCACAAATTCTTTGCCAGATCCGTAAGGCTTGTGCAGAACAAGTTTACCTTGTGCTCCTCCAAAACGGAGATCTTGTGGGAGAAGAGAAAATAGAGAAAGCGCTTGAAATTGTATCAGAAACTTGTTGGGAAGGTGATGTAGAAGAAGCAAAACGGCAACGATTAAACCTGTGTGTTGAAGCCAACATAGAAACTGAACAATTTCTGAAGAACTCTAAAATCTCTGACAAGAACAGAGAGCGGAAAACTACAGATGAAAATGAATCTTACTCGTCACTTGTAGGATCAGCAGGTTTCTGATCTAACAAGGGGAGACCTACTTCTTACAGATCAAGGGTGAGTGATGCTGTTTTCGACTTATTTTGGGAGAATTTACATTTTTCTTTATTTTTGCATTATCTTTCCGACTGTTTTGGCCATGTAAAAGTAAGCAGTGCGATGTGGAGATATACATAATCTCCGCTCTACGTAGTTTTGTGTAGTACTCCCCCCGTCCCAAAAAGTTTTCAAATTTGCTAAATAAAAGCAAATTTGAAATATTTTTCAACGTTCATTTTGGGAGGGAGGTATTTATAGTTGATTCAGGAGCAAGTCTTCATTTGTAATGACATGTCAGAGGCCGAGATATTACTACTAGATCTCTGCTTGACATAGTTTTGTATTATAGGTTTACTCCCTCTGCCCCAAAATTCCCGCTATCGATTTTCAAACTTCTAATTTTATTTTACAAGTATAAAATAAATAAAATTTGAAAAAAAGGTAAAAAAAAAATCATTTAGAAGACACATTTTGAGATAACAAAAGGTTATTTATTTTGGGACGGAGGTAGTATTAAGTCAAAAAGTAAAGTCATGAGGCTATCTGGATGGATTTCAAGCCTCTTGACCAGTCAACGTTTCAATCAGAAGATAATTTCAAGGGCACTTCATTTAAAATTAGTTTTACAAGGACTTTGAATCAAAATTTCATCATACCCATAAATGATTATACAAAGCTCCCAATAAATAGAAAGTACAACTTCAGAGCAAGGGTTATGCTTTTGTAATTCATACTACAACCCTCAGGCACCCCTCCATCATTTGTTTATCAAAAAAGGGGCGGGACTTACGAGTCAAGCCACGGGAACACCTTGGGAGATGTAGGTAGCCGTGCAGTAAGAACTTCAACTCCAGTTTCCGTCACCTGCACAACCATTAAAAACAAAGAAAATCAGATTCGAACAAACCTAAAGGAACGGACAAACATGATTTTCAATCTGTCTTAACAATCTTCCCAACAGACAATTGATAAATGTTCCTTTTTTTTTTCTTTTCACTTGAGCCAGAAAAGCTGGATACAATTTCTTCCACAGAAACTAAAGTTGCGTAATCGGAGCTAGGATAAAAAGGATGGTCCTGTGAACTAGGTTACTACCATTGTGGTAACGGAATGACACAATGTACAGTTTCAGTTGAAAAATATGAGGTCCTATAAACTCCACTCAATGGACCAACATAACCATTGTCCCAAGGTTAATCTTGTAACAGGAACCTACGTTGAACTGAGGATTTCATAATTGTATTGATGGTGTTTAGTACAAATTGCAGTTGATAGTAGCATGTGCTCATAAAATACTACTCCCTCCGTCCCAAAATGAATGACCATTTTGAATTTAAGGGGGTCAGTTTGAAGTTGTTGATTCTTTAATTGAAAAAAATCATATACATTCTTGCTATTCACTTTCAAAATTTATTCCAAGTATATAATGAATTATGTAAAAAAAATCTATTTAGGGACAAAGTTTTTTTTTTTTTTTTTTATGGAAAAGTTTCAAAAGATCATTAATTTTGGGACGAAAATG